>JAODAL010063027.1:0-19445 GCA_025379985.1 Phyllomedusa bahiana
AAACCCATTACAAAAAGGGAAAAGGTGGACAACAGGAAATTGGGGCGGGAGGCCCCCCCAATTTGAAAAACCCCAAATTGCACGGGAGGGGAAAGGAAAGTGACTGAAATTTCACCTTTTTTTTTCTTTCAATATCCTTTTATTTTGCATTAAAGCACCCAAAAAATACTATGTCCCCCCCTGTGCACTTAATCTGGGGTAATTTTTTCACCCTCCCTGCCCATTCCCTACAATTGGGCCCCATATCAAAAAAAGGGGGGGGAAATTTGTTACTTTTTTTCTTTGGGCTTTTATTTTTTAAATTTTCACTAAATGGCATCAGCCACTTTTTTCGAGCATCATTTTCCCTTGGACGATGTGGGTTTAAGGGGAACAGTGAATATCAATTTTATCTAACCCTTTAACCATTTTATTTTGTTTTTCTTCTTCGCGGGCCCTTTAAACCCCCGGGGGTTCCCCCTTGGGTTTTAAAGGCTTTTAGAGCGGGTTTTTTCTTTTGGGTTTATTCTTAGAAAAATCCCTTTTTTTTTAAATCCAATTTTGAACAGCTTTTTTTAAACAACCTATCAGAATCTATGTTTTGGTTTTTGTTTTTAAAATTAAATCTGAAGGCCAAATTGCTTTGGCTTTTTTCTTTTTCATTTTTGAAAAATTTTTTTTGGGTCAAAACCGGTATTTTTTTCCTAATATTTTCCCTTTTTTTTTAAATTTTTGGGTTCGGGGGTTTTTTTTTGGCATAGGGTTTTTACTGGGAAAACCCCAACATCTTTTGCTGCACTCTGTTTTGGGTATTCGGATCTTCAAGGATTTTTTTTTTAATCCCTTTTTTTTTTATTGTTTCAACTGAAAAAACCACCAAATTGGGTTTTATGTTTTCTTTTAAATTTTCTAATTTCCACAACTTTTTTAAAATTTTTAAATTTCAGTTTTTTTAAAAAAAAAAATTTTAAATTTTGGGTTGGGCAAGTAAAAGGGGTTTCGGGTTACTTTAAGGCAACCTTTTGGGATACAGCTATTTCCATTTTCCAAATATGGGATGCAGCTTTGGAAACTGGGTTTTTTTTGGTATTTTAAATCATACCCTTTAAAAAGCCCCCGGGGCGAAAGGGGGTGGCTTTTAAAACCCTTTTGCTTGTGCAGTTATTAAAATTTAAACTTTGATTTTTACAAATTTTACAGATGTAGCAGAGTTTTAACTTTCCCAAATATATCAGGGTTTTTTTTATCCCCCAAACCAAAAGCCCCCAATAAAAGGGAAAGCATTAAAAAGGTTAGAAAAAACCGGGAGCCTTTTATATTAGGGAAAATGCTTATTTGTCAAGCGACCCTTTTGCTACATTTGTTCTTTAAAGCTCCCATGATAGGCCGTAGAGATAGAGGGTGGCCCTAAAAACTTTCCTCAAAGGGGGGCCCCAAAGGGAACTCCTGCCCAAACACTGTTAAACATTTTGTATTTTTTCCGTAAGAAAAATTTTGATTTTGAACCCGGACCCAGTTTACCCCCATTTCAGGGCCCAAAGTCTTTTTTCTTTTGCAAAACAAAAATTTTCAAAAAAGAAATCACCAGAAAAAAGGGTGACAAGCCACCCCCTTTTTCCCCATAAAATTGAATACAAAATCCACTTTTGGAAGGATCAAACAGCTTGGGGTTATACTTAAATAAGGGAAATTTTTAAAATTTGAAAACAAAATTCCTGAAAGATTACAGCGTGAAAAGCACACAGATTCCACTGTTTGAACAGATTTAAATTTGAAAAAAGGGCATTGATGTAATTTGGCAAAATTTTCTGTTTTGGGGAGATCCAATTTAAAAATTCCCAAATTGTATTAACCCGGTTTTTTCATTTCCACTTTTTGGCCCTTTCTCAGGCCCCTCCTTCCATGGGTTTTATCTATTTAAATTTCTTAAAAAAAGGGGGTTCTGTGCATACCTTTAAGAATTCAAAGGGAATATTCAAGAAATTTCTAAAAAACATTGGACTACATTTGCCCCTTTTTCCCCAGAACGTATTTTCTGTGGTGAGAAAATAAAGTATTGTCAACTGGCACAAAAAGACTTTACTCCCTTGGGGGAAAAAAAATTTGTTTGTATTTAACTTTGGACTGCTTTAAAGGGCCCTTTTGTTTTAAAGTACCCAAAAAAAGTTGTTTGTTAATTTACCCTTTTTAGAGTTTGGCAATTATTCTAACAAATTGGAATCGTTTTAGAATTTCGGGAAAACTTGGGTTTCGGACCGAATTTCGAACTTTGGGTACTTCGGGTGAACGAAGTTGCTTTGTTTTGATAAAATGGCTGCGACACATGGGCTAAAGGGAAAAACACTCTGGGGGAAAAAAGGGGATACCCTTTCATAACATGTGCAGAGTTTAAAAGGGCCAATCAGAGACCGGCGGGTTTTCCCGTTACGTCAAGCCGCACAATAAAAGACCGAGCGGCCGCGGGGAGCACACACCCCTTTCCACTGTACTGAAGGGAAGGTGCTCTGGGGGTGATAGCGCTTTCTGAAAACGGGATTTTTAAAACACGATTCTTTTGGGGGGGCCCTCAGCTTGTCTCAGAGACTGTTCTCTGAATTTGCTAATTTTTGATTTTTTGGGGGGATTGGATCTGAAATCCAGTGTGGGGGTTTCCCCTGCAGCTGCATAAAACATTCAATATCCAAGTGGGATCTAATCAGTTTTCCCGTTGTATTTTATTTAAAAAAAACAGCGTTTTTTTTCAATACAAAAACCCCTTTATTTTTGGCTGCGAAATTCTATTGCCCCAATTTACATCCAGGGATAATTAAGCCCTTGTTTTTTCTGGGTGCTGACAAAAAAAAAACCGTCTTTTTAAACGCCCAAAAAATATATTTTTTTTTGGTAGCCCAATTCACAACAAAGGCAAAAATTTCCAAAAGGTTTTTTCTTGTTGTGTGGCGTAGAAAACACGCAAAAGGGAACACCCTACTAGTTTGTGCGCTCAATTCTTTTGGGGCAATTTACATCCAGGGGTTTAATTAAGCGTTGTTTTGGGTGGGGTGGGTTTACAAAAAAAACCCCCGTCTTTTTTCCCCGCCAAATTTTATAATTTTTTTTTGTAGCCTAAATTTACAAGGGAAAAGGGAAAAAAAACAAATGTTTCTCTTGTGTGTGGGGGTAGAAAAAAACCCCAATTGTAAAAACGCTACCCAGTTTTTTGCGGCTCAATTCTTTGGGGCAAATTTTTCATCCCGGGGTTTTAAAAAAAAACTTTTTTTTCCCGGTGTGCTGAAAAAAAATAAAAACCCTCCCTTTTTTAACGCCAAAAAAATTTAAAATTTTTTTTTTTTTTGGTACCTAAATTTAAAAAGCAAAGGCAAAATTTCAACGTATCTCTTGTTGTGTGGGGGAGAAAACACGCAATTGTAACAAAGCTACTAGTTTTTTGGGGGCTCAATTCTTTTGGGGGCCCAAATTTTCCCTTTTCCCGTTGTTTTAATTAAACGTTGTTTTTCTGGTGTGGGTGCAAAAATAAACCGTCTTTTTTAAAGCCCAAAAATATATTTTTTT
This sequence comes from Phyllomedusa bahiana, assembly GCA_025379985.1. Classification (NCBI taxonomy): domain Eukaryota; kingdom Metazoa; phylum Chordata; class Amphibia; order Anura; family Hylidae; genus Phyllomedusa; species Phyllomedusa bahiana. Next base: position 3,532 of record JAODAL010063027.1, read on the forward strand.
TTTTGGGAAACCAAAAATTTAAAGCCGGGAAATTACAACTGTATCTCTTGTTGTGTGCGTAGAAAAAACGCAATTGTAACACGGGTAAATAGTTTGGGCTTTTAAAAACTTTGGCCAATTTTTCATCCAGGGGTTTTTTTTAAAAACGTTTTTTGGGGTGTGCGACAAAAAAAAAACCGTCTTTTTTAAACCCCAAAAATAAAATTTTTTTTTTTTTGGTTTGCCAAATTTACAAGCAAAAGGCAAAATTTCAACTGTATCCCTTGTTTTGTGGGGTTTTAAAAAAACCAATTTTAAAAACGCTACAAAAGCTACTATTTGTGCGGCTCAAATTCCCTTTGGCGCCCAAATTTTCATCCAGGGTTAATTAAGCGTTGTTTTTGGGGTGGTGTGGGTTACAAAAAAAAACCCTCTTTTTCAACGCCAAATATTATATATTTTTTTTTGGGAGCCTAAAATTTACAAGCAAAAGGGAAATTAACAAATGTACTCTTGTTTTGTGGGGGTAGAAAAAAACCAATTGTAACACCTACTAGTTTGGGGGGGGGCCCCAAAACTTTGGCGCAATTTACATCCAGGGGGTTTAAAATTTAACGTTGTTTTGCTGGTTTCTGGGCAAAAAATCCAAAAACCTCCTTTTTCAACCCCCCAAATTTTTATTCCAATTTTTTTTGGTTTTTTCCCAATTCCCAAGCAAAAAAGGGAAAATTTCAACTGTATCTCTTTTGTTTTGGGGGCGTTCCCCCACCAATTTTTTAACAACGCTTTCAATTTGAGGGCTTCAAAATTTTTTGGCGCAAAATTTTCATCCGGGTTTAAATTAAAACGTTGTTTTGGGTGGGTGTGCGACAAAAAAAAAACCCGGGGGGGGGCTTTTTTAACGCCAAAATTTATTTTTTTTTTTTGGTTTGCCTAATTCCCCAACCCCGGGGGGGGAAAAAGGCAAAATTTCAACTGTATCTCTTTTTGTTTTGGCGTAGGGAAAAAACGCAATTGTAAAAACCCCTACTAGTTTGTGCGGGGTCAATTCTTTGGGCCAATTTACAGGCCAGGGGTTAATTAAGCGGGTGTTTTTCCCGGGGTGCTGGGCAAAAATAAACCGGGGGGGGTTTTTCAACGGGAAAAAATTTTATTTTTTTTTTGGGGAGCCTAATTTACAAGCAAAGGCAAATTGCAAAAATGTATCCTTTTTTGGTGGCTTTGAAAAAAACCCCCAAATTGGGGAACACCCCTACTTTGTTTGTGCGGCTCAATTCTTTTTGGGGTAATTTACACCAGGGGGTTTTTTAAGCTTTTTTTGCTGGTTTGCTGACAAAAAAAATCGTCTTTTTTTAAAGCCCAAAAATATATTTTTTTTTTTGGTTTCCTAATTCAAAGCCCAAATAATTTTTTAAAAATTTTTAAAAAAGGGGCCAAAGGGGTTTTTGTTGGGGGCGTAGAAAAAACCAATTGTAACCCCGCTACAAAGCTACTTTTTTTTGTGCGGTTCAATTCTTTTGGGGCAATTTACATCCAGGGGGTTTTTAAGCGTTTTTTTTCTGGTGTGCTGACAAAAATAAACCCTTTTTTTTTTCAAAGCCCAAAAATATATTTTTTTTTTTGGTAAACCTAAAAACACAAGCAAAGGCAAAAATTTCAAATGGGGGACACGGGGAATGAAGTGGGGGGGGCGGAGAAAACACGCAATTGAACACCCCTACTAAATTTTGCCCGGCTCAATTCTTTGGGGCAAATTTTCATCCAGAGGGGTTTAAAAAAATTAAACGTTGGGTTTTTTCTGTTGGGGCTGACAAAAATAAACCGTCTTTTTCCAAACCCCAAATATATATTTTTTTTTTTGGTAGCCTAAATTTTACAAGCAAAAGGGAAATTCAACTGTATCTCTTGTTTGTGGGCTAGAAAACACGCAATTGTAACACGCTACTAAGGGTTTTTGCGGCTCCCAAAATTTTTTTGGCGGGAATTTACATCCAAGGGGGGTTTAAATTAAACGTTTTTTTTGCTGGTGTGCAAAAAAAAAAATAAACCGTCTTTTTTTAACGCCAAATAAAAATATTTTTTTTTTTGGTTGCCTAAACACAAGCCCAAAGGGAAATTACAAAATGATCTCTTTTTGTTGGGGGTAGAAAACAACGCAATTGAAAAAGCTACTATTTTGGTTTCGGCTCAATTTCTTTGGCCAATTTTTTTCCAGGGGGTTTAAAATTTTTGCTTTTTTTGCTGCTGTGGGTGACAAAAAAAAACCGTCTTTTTTAACGCCAAAAATATATAAATTTTTTTTGGTTAAACCTAAAATTTACCCCAAAACAAAGGCCCAAATTTTTTCCCCAACCCCCCCCGTATCTTCCTTTTTGTTTGGGCCCTAGAAAAAACGCAATTTTTTAAAACCTACAAAGCCCACTATTTTTTGGTTGGGGTCAATTCTAATTTCGCAAAAACCCCCCCGGGGGTTTAAATTTAAACATTGTTTTTTGCTGTGCTGACAAAAAATAAACCCCTCTTTTTTAAAACCAAATAAAAAAAAAAAAAATTATACATTTTTTCTTGTAGCATAATTCACAAAAGCGAAAAGGTTAATTAAGCCTGTTTGCTTTTACATTTAGTAAAACACACAGTGCTTTTAAAAGGGCACAAACAAGGGAAATTTTTTCCCGGCCATTTGGGGGACGCAATTTAATCCAAGGGTTTTTTTCCCAACGTTACTGGGTTCATTTGGAGTCAAAAACAGGGTGTTTTATTTATTTATATACAAAAGCTTTATCAAAAAGTTCCTTTTCATTTTTTGAACAAACAGTATGTCAGACAGAAGGGGGCAGGCCCCTTCAAATGCGAAAATGCAGTGGCACAAACATTTCTGAAAGGGCCCCAGGGCCCCCAGGCACAGCAAGGGGCGTCGGGAGCAAGGGGGCACTCGTGAAAGGGCCCCAACTGCCGCTGTTTAACTAAACGGGCCCTGGTTTTTTCAGCAACCAAGGGTTTTTGATTGGTTTTACTAGGTTTTATCCCCTTCCTTTCCCCGAGACACGACAACCCCACCCAAAAGTCGGGGGGGAACCCCAACCCCAAAACTATTTTGGGAAGGCCCGGGAGGGGGGTCCCCGGCCCTCACCTGTCCTCAGCCCCCCCTCTTCCCAAACCAGTTTCCCTTTTAGCCGGGTTTTAAATATTGGCCTGGGGCCCCCGCCACTTTATAGCGAGGATGAACAATTTTAGGGGGGGCAGTCAGCACTACTGGCAGCGAAGAAATGGGGCCAATATCCCCCCTTCTTTCATTTGGCGCAAGTAAAAGATGGGGGGAGAGGTGGCAAAGGGGGGTCATGTTGGGGAGAGGTCAAACCTCGTCTTAAAAAGGGCCCGGTGATGAGGCAGGAGTGACGATGAAACCCAAAAAGATGAGAAAGTTTCCGACCGCAAATTTGGGGGCCGGGTTGGAAGCAAGGGGTTCATCAACGTCAGGAGAAAAAAGGGCGTCAGCTTGCGCGGCCGGCAGCGGCGCGCCACAAGTTTTGGGTTTGTTGGCCGTGAGTCCCGCGGGGACAGCCCGTGTGAGGGCGGGGGGCCAACGGCCCCCGGGGGAGAAAACCCCTTCGCTGTCCAAGGGCAGTTAAACGGCACAGGGGGGCCCGCGAGGGGAGCGGCGGCATTTTTTCCCCCCCCCCCTCATGCGGAGCGTTGGGGGGTAAAATCAGCTACCCAAATCGGGGGGTGTGGGGAGTTTTTTTTGCTAAGGGCAAACCGGGGAGCCCAATTTGGGGATATTAAAAAATCTGTGGGGCCCGAAAGTGAAGCGTGGCCAGGGAGCTAAAGTTGGCACCACGGCCCTTCGTCAAAACATGCAGCGTCACCATCCGGTTGGCCTGGGAGAAACGTGGCCCCAAGGAAAGTGGTTGGTCCAACCTGCCCCTGCCGCAGCAAACAGGGCCCCGTTTGGGACGCATGCCCTTTCACCCCTCAAGGCTCCACCAAAACCTCTGCAAAGGCAGCTGTTTTCTCTTTTAAAATCCTCTCCCCCGGGCCAGATGGGTCCTGCCCCTCGCTACTCAAAGGGGCCAGCAGGGCCTTTTATTAAAAGGCGATTGTAAAAAAGACAACATAAAAGCGTCCAACCCTCCAAAGGGGCAGCAGGGTGACCGGGCTCCCTTTCCAAAGTTGTTGGTACTGGGAGTCCCTCCCTTTCCAAAGGTGGCCCTGCACCAAATTATAGAACTAATGGGCTTTGTGGGCCGCCGAGATGGGAAAAAAAAATTCCAAGCCGTAATTTTTTTTTCCAAAAAGGCAGTACCAGCACTTCATAAATATGTAAAAAAAAAAGTGGGTCAGTCCTTGGATTATATCGGGGTTTTTTCCAAGGTACACGCAGCCCCGGGGCGGGTTGGAGCTGTAACTACGGTCAAGGGCCCTACATTTTTCCCTTTTAAAGGCCCCTGGGTTGGGAAAGTGCTTCCTGCCCAGGCCACCCCCCAACTTGGACAGGGGAAAAACCCCTTTCCTTTTCCCCCACGGTTTTCAAAAAAGCTCTCCGCGCCCAAAGGTTTCCCCCTCCTTTCCCCCTCCACCTCACCACCATCCAGCCTCCACAATTAAATGCCCACAAAACACGTGTAGGGGACACGGTCACGCAAATTTTTTACACCCAGCTTGCCCCCGGGGAACGGGAAATCACACAGGGGAAGGAACTGCTCCCCCGTCATGCACAAGAAATCGATTTTTTTTTTTTTTCCCGCGCCAACTGCAAAACGGATATGGTGAAAGGACAATGGGAGGAAAAATGGTGTCCCTCTCGCGGGGACCGAGGATGGATTGGGCCCCTGCGCCCGCCCTTTTCGCCGGGTTCCCTTCGGTTTTTAAAAAGGGTTTCCCGAAGTCTTCCACCGATTTTTCAGAAAATTCGAAAATGGCCAGGGAAAATTTGCATTCATTTTCCATTCGGACAAAGCCAGGAACACCCTCCCCCGAGTTGCAGCGGGAAACCCCTCCCCCAACACCCTGATATGCGATGTTTCCACCCGCTGGGAAATTTCCCCCTGGGACATGTTGGGGCCGACCCGTAGGAACAAAAAGGGGCCTTTTTAAAATTTTTTGATGATTTCCCCAGACAGAAAATACTCCCCTTTGTAAAATTTTTATGTCACCGTGGGGAGGGTCATCGTGACACCTGCCGTTTGTTTTAAAACCATTCGGGGGAAAGGGCCCCGTTAATTTTGGGCAGTCGCCAGGACTACGGATGAATAACGTCAATTTCCCCTGCTTATGTCCTGGGAACAGATGCTGAAAAATCTGTCCCGGGGAGGGGGCTGGAGATGTGGGACTACAAACTCGGGCCCCATGAGTCCGGTTGGGGGGCTGAAAAGGAGGAGGGGAAAGGGGGGGAGGACATTGGAGCAAACAATTTTTCGGTAAAAAAGAGTTTATTTTTTAACCCCAGGGGGACAAAAAGGAGGAGCAGGAAACAGCTTTTAGGAGGTGGGTGGAATTTTAAAGGGAAAAACGAGGGGAGATGACTCCCCCCAAACACCGTGTCAGTTAACAGTGGGAAAAGGAGGCAGGGGGGCCCCCCCGGATTCCCCGTGTAATGTCCGCCCCATTTCTTATTTGCCTTTCAGTGAAAAAGCCGAATATCAGCATCCCAAAAGGGGTGACTTTTTGGGTCTCCACCCTATTGGACCCTCGCTACAATTTCCAAAAAAAGGGAGCCTTTTTTTTCCCAGCTAAGAGAGGGAAGACAAACTTCAAATAAAAATAAAAGGGAAATCCCCGTAATCATTGGGGCCCCTCCTAATTTTGCGGCAATTTTGTCCCTCCTCTGACAGGTCCCGCCCCCGGGGGGTTCCCCAGCGCTCACTTTCTACTGCCCGGGGGCTCTGGGGAAAAGGTGGGGGGGGTAGGGCATTTCCCCCGCCCATCAGCAGTTTAAACCCAATTTTGGAAAATCATTCAAAAGAGCAGCCCTTCCCTTTACCCCCTAGTGAGGAGGGGCAGTCACCAGCACAGCCGCAGCAGGACATGGGCATTCCCTGAACCAACAGGTTGTGGCCTACTTGGACGAAAATCTGCCAAAACCCCAGGGTTTGAAGATCCGCTGGGCTACGGGCAGCCAAACTTTGGGGGTGGCCCCCAACCCTTTCCGAATTTCAGTGGAGAAAACTGTTCCCCTTCCCCGGCCCCTAAAAAAAAAAGGGGGGGGCATAAGCGGGGTTTCATGGGGGCGGGGGGGCCCTCGTTTCCCCCCAAAGAACCCGCTTGTTTTCCCCGGGAAATGGGTTTAACGACTGACCCTTTTCAAATGAAACAGGGGGTGGATCGGGGCCCGGATTTTTCCACACAAACCCAAGGGCCCTTTGGCTCAGTCTGGGTTTAAACCCCTCCTCAGCCCCCATTCTGATGCCGCCAAACCCCCCCGCCTGATGCCACACCCCCCTGCTTTATATTCTCCATCTTCCCACCACGTTTTTAAACCCGGGGCCCGGTATTTCCCCCCCCACCCAACACTCCCGGGCATTGTGCCACTCCCATTGCTTATGCTGCTGCTGCTGGGTTTCTGTTTTCCGTGACTCCACACTGTGTCATTTTGCCACCTGGGCCTTGGGACTGGGTTTTTCCCCCCGCAGAATTTTTCATTTTTTGCCACTCTTCCCGACCCCCATGCTTGGGGCCCTGTCATCAACCCTCCACTCTCTGTCTTGTTTCCCCCCCTGACCTCATCGCTGCCCCCAGGCCGGGGACCTCCCCCTCTCAGTCATTTTTGGCCCCCCTGGGGCCCAATACTAAATTTTGCCACCTGCAGAAAGTCATTTTGCCCCCTCTTTTGAAAAACATGGCTGTTGCCCCCTGTCATCAAACCCCCACCCGTTTTATTTGGGGCCCCGCCTGACCTCATCGCGCCGGCCGTGACCTCCCGCTCTCATCATTGGGGGGGCCCCTCAGGGGGCCTAATACTAAATTTTCCACCCCCAAATTTCATTGTGCCACCCCTTCCGGGGGGGGGCCCCGGGGGGTGTTTTCTCCTGTCCCCTCACCTTTTCCCCTCTCTGTCATTTTTTTCCCCTTGGGCCCGACCTCATGCTGCTGCCGCCTTTACCTCCGCTCTCATTTTCCCTTGTTTCCGCTCTGGGGCCTAATACTAAAGGGGGGCCCCCTGCAGAATGTCATTGTGCCACTTTTCCCCGACCCATGCTTTTTGCCCTGTCATCACCTTTCCCCTCTCTGTCCTTGTCCACTGCCTGACCCCATGCTGCCCAAGGGCCGGGGGGACCCCGCTCTCATTTATTTGGGGCCGCTCTGTGCCTTTAAAAACTTTTTGCCACCTGAAAGTGCATTGTTTTCCCCTCTCTGACCTCAGCTGTTTTCTTTCCCGTCTCAACCCCCCCAAATCTCTGTCATTGTGCCACTGCCCGACCTCATGCTGCTTCCCGGGGCCCCTGCCCCCCCGCTCTCAGGGCCAAAAGTGCCGCTCTGTGGCCCAATACCCCATTTTTTTCCAAAAAGCAAATGTCCAAATTTGCCACTCTCTGACCCCCATGCTGTTGCTCCCTGTCATCACCTCCACTCCCCTGTCATTTTGCCACCCGGCCCGACCCCAAAGCTGCTGCCCCGCCCGCCGTGACCTCCCCCTCTCAGTCCCTTTTGCCGCTCTGTGGCCTAATACTATTTTTTTCCACCTGCAGAATGTCATTTTCCACTCTCTGACCCATGCTGCTTTCTGTGACTCCTGTCTGCCCTCCCCACTTTTTCCCTTGTGCCACTGTCCCGAAACCCCTTTCTGCTGCCCGTGGCTGCCTCCTGTGCCCTCCACAACTTGGCCTACTCCTTTTTGTTTTCCCCCTCCAAATTTGTTTATTGTGCCCGTCTGACCTCATAAATGCTGCCGCCGGACCTCCACACTTTTTCCTTGTTTCCACCTTGTGGCCTAATAAATGTTTTTTTCCCCCCCCTCCCGGAAAGCCATTTGTGCCACTGTCTGACCTCAAAAACTGGGTGCCGCCCCCCCCACCTTTCCCCACTGTGTGATTTTTGCCCCCTCTGTGGCCCCAATAATGTTTTTTCCCCCTCCATAATTCATTGTGCCACTGTTTGAACCCCAAACTGGGGTGCCGCCCGTGACCTCCACACTGTTTTCAATTGTGCCACTCTGTGGCCTAATACTGTTTTTTTTCCCCCTCCATAAAAAGTCATTGGGGCCACTGTCCCGACCCATACTGCGCCAGCCGTGAAACCCCCACAAATGGTTTATTGGGCCACTCTGTGGCCCCAATACTGTTTTGGGGCCCCCTCCCTAAGTCATTGTGCCACTTTCCCACCCCATACTGCTGCCGCCGTGACCTCCACACCCGTGTGAAATTTTGCCCCCTCTGTGGCCAATAAATGTTTTTCCCCCTCCCCAAAAAACCAATTTTGCCCCTTTTCCCGACCTCATACTGCTGCCGGCCGTGACCTCCACAAAGGTGATTTTTGCCACCTGTGGGCCCAATTTCTGTTTTTTCCGCCCCCCCAGAATTTTTCCCTTGGGGCCACTGCCTGACCTCATACCGCTGCCCCCCGTGACCTCCAAAACCCGTGTGATTGTGCCACTCTGGGCCAAAAAATGGGGTTTTTTTTTGGGGGCCCCCAAAAGTCATTGTGCCACTCCCACCTCATTTCTGCTGTGGCGCCGCCGTCACCATCCACACCTAAACCTAAAGTTGCCACCTGAGCTCTCAAACTTGTTTTTTTTTCCCCTTTTGTACATGACCCCTTTAAACAGGCTACATTTCCCGCTTTAGTTTTTTGGTCGTTTTGGGCCCCCTTAAGTGCCCAGGGAATTTTTAGTGAAGCGATTTTAAAAAGCGGGGCAGTTCAAGGCGTGGGGCATACTAAAAACAAATTGTAGAAAGGGGCCCCAAAACCCAAACGCCCCTGCATAAATTTTAAACATTTCCCAACTTTTACAGCACCCTTTCAGGCTCTGGGCACCTGGGAAAACTTTTTTTTAAAGTGATTCGTGCCGAAGTAATTGGGAACCCAAAAAACAATTTTGTCAAAATTGGGCGAAGTGCCCGGGGAACCGAATTTTTGAAAAATTTCGGCCATCCTAACCCCATTTTGATACCTGGGTTTTGGAGTTTCCCAAATCGGAAAGCAGGGTTTTAAAATCCTGCCTAATAAACTGCTAAATTTTTCCCCGAGGGGGGCCCAAATTCCACAGTGCATTTTTTTTGGCATAACTTGAATGGGACCAAAACATAACTTTTAAAAAAGCCTTTACTGTATTTAGCAAAAGGGAAAGGGATTTTAAAACGCTTATTTTTAGTGCTATGAAAAAAAAAATCTCACAATATTTGTGCAGAAAAATGAGATACAGGGCAAAAAGTAAAATCTACAATAAATCTACAAGGGGTTTGCAGTTTTCTGTCTCAGAAACTGAAAAGTTAAATCCCTTAAATTCATTCTCTTTATAAGAGTTTTTTAAGTTAATTAGTCTCAACAATATGGAACCCTGTAAAGAACAAGGTTTAAATTTTTAATAACTATATTTACTTTTTTTTCCATAGGCAAACTTAAAATTTAAACCAATTTTTCATTCTAAAAAGGGGGCATAAAACTTAACTTTTTATTATAAACAACATTTAAACCCCTCTTTAAAACACTTTTTTAAAAACCTGTTTTTTCTAACCTCTCAATTTTTTCTCAAAATTTTAACCCTTTCAAATTTGGGGGAAGTAATAAAACCCCTTTTTTTAAGTAAAAATCTAGGGGAACAAACCCCCCCCCTTTTTTATATCACCATTTGAAACCCTATAAATCCCGTGATTTTGTCTAATTTGAAAAAAAGGAATCCAAAACCCCTTTATTTGGGCAATCATCCCTAATCTGTTGGGCATGAAGCATATAGGGGTTTTCCTTTGAAAAAACCCTTTGCTGCAGGTAACACATTTAAAAAAAGGTGAAGACCCCCCTAAATGAAGCCATTTAGCGGTGAAACATGTTGGGAAAGGGGTCCTTTGCATGACATTTTAATTTTTGATTTTCTACCTCTTTTTCACTGTTTTTACCTTTTCAAAAGGGTTTCACAAGGAAACCTTATATGCTTCAAAACCCATCAGATTGGGTATATTCCCCAAAGTCGATGTTTTTGAGAGCCCAAATTTTGGAGGTTTGAAACCCATTTTTAAAAAATTTTGGTGTTAAAAGGGTTAATTTTTTGTATAAAAAAAAAAGTTGGGTTTTTAGTCTTTATAAAACTTGACACTGATAGATTTTTAATTTTTGCCTATGGCAAGATAGTAAATAAAAGTTATTAAATTAAAAAAAAAACCAAATTTCATGTACCTAAAACCCTTTTTAAATTCATAAAAAGAGAATTTCCCTGTTTAGGATCCTCATCTTTTTGGGTAGAAGGGAGGGGGTTGATTAAAAAAAAGGAAAACCGCCCCTCATTTCTGGGGGACGGGGCCCCTGCTAGGGATAAGGGCAGCAACCTCCCCAAAAACCCAGGTCAGCCCAAAAGGGGGGGGGGGGTCGCGTGCGGGGGGGGGTTTGGCTATATCCCTCCCGGGATTTTACTATTTTTGAAAATTTGGCTTTTTTTCGCAATGAATAAACCCTTCTGCATTTATCGGGTTCCTGGTGCGGGACCATCCTTTTTTCCCCCTTTAAATTTGCTTCTGTGGGGCCCTTTGGAAAACGCGGCCCTTTGTGCACGGGAAACCATCAAAAGGGGACTCTTACCAAAATTTCGGGGGGATTTTTGGTTTTTACCGGCCCCCTTTTTTTACAAGCCCGGGTTTTTGCCCCATGTCCTTTAAAAGACAGTTTCCTTGTTTTAAAGGGGAAATTTTTGTAATGCCAAACCACCTGCTTTTGGCGGTCCCTGCAGGGAAATTTTTAACACTTTTTTCCTGATTTCACTACAAATTAAAAGCTAATTTTGGGGGGTTTTAGCGGGAGATACTTTATAATAAAAGCCAGAAGATCCTGCTGACAAGTAGGAATTGCCCAAAGTGGATAACCACTTTAAGCCTTATCTTCAAGCTGTGCTGGCATTTTCTTCAGGGGGTGCCAAAATTTCAAATAATTCATAACACAATTTTTATTTAATTTTATCTAGAAAAAATGATAAAAAAAACAAATTTAAATTTTATTTATTTGAGGGGTGTGTTCAAAAAGCCAAAATTCAGCTAATAAACACAAGTTGTTTTTTTACCAAAAATCTGTTGGGTTTTTAAGGGGGAAAAGGGGGGGTTTATGGGGACATCCTCTATGTGTGGGGGTTCCAGAATTTTTTAACGGGGGGTTTTATGATTATCTATGTTTGATGCTTTTAAACAGTTGGAGGTCCGGATGCTACACTCATATCATGGACTCTAAATTATTGGAGCTGTCAGGAAGCGGCCCAAACATTTATAAAAAAAACTGATTGCTTTCCCTTTTATTTTTTTATTTTTTTAAAGCCCGTTTAATTGAAAAAATAGCTTTTTAATTTATTATTGATTATGACTATGTTTGGGCTGAAGATAGCTGTTTATTGCCATTTGACTATTTTCTTTTTCCCCTGAAAACCCGATATAGTAAACCTTCCCCTTTCACCCAAAAGCAAATTTTTGCTTTTCGGAAAGCCTTGAACCCCATTATAAAATTAATTTAAACCCCTTTTTTTGCCCGTTCTTCCTTTTGGGCCTGCTGGGCTTTCTAAAAAAGGCTTCATTTAAAAAGAGGGAAAAATTATTATGTGTTTATATATCTTCTTCATATAAACGTCATAAAAATTCTGTGGGTTTTTAAATACAATAGAACTTTACAAAATTGGGAGCGCTGCATTAGTTTTTTCACATTTTTTACCTCACCATTGAACCAAAGTAAAACAAATTAAACAGTAATTTTTGGGTTTTTCCCTTTTTTGGGTAAAGCCCGGCCCCATATTTTTGCACTGGGTTTTGTTTTATTTTATAGTCCTTGGGAAATTAAACAATACATTTTTAATGACAACTGTTTTTTATCGAATGAAGAGAAACTTTTGAGCAAAAAAATTGGGGAAAAAAGTGCTAAGATAATTGCTGAAGACGGAACTTTTACAAATTATTTCCCAAGCAATAAAATACAAATACATTTTTCGTTAGGCAGTAGGGATTACAAAAAAACAACATATTATTAAATTGTATTAAAAGCAATAGGACATATACAGATGTAGTAGAGGCGAAGCTACATAACAGGGCTGCAACAGAAGAGCAAAGAGCTTACATTGTTGCTATGAACAGAAGCATTTTGACATATAATATTGTCCTTCCCTTACCTTTTATTGGGGATAACTATCCTGAGTGTGGGGTACTAATGCCCCGCTTTAAAAAAAAACTAATCCTTTTGGGGTTTTTTTATGCTATATTTTTCAAAAAAGGAAATCCTATAAGCAGTCAACAAGGTTTTATCTTAACAGAGTTGGAGGAAGTGCTCTTTAAAAAAAATTCTTAGTGATATAGGTAAACCCTTTAGTTTTTGAAGTGAATTGTAACCGTTAATAGATAAACAAAACAACATTGGCTTTGCACAAAAGAACTTTGTTTTTAAAAAAAAAAATGCGCATGGTGTGGCTGCAATCAAAGAATTTTAAACAAAAAACATGGCACACCATGGACTAAAAAACTATCAGAAAGGACATAGGGAAATTTTGGGGAAAAGGCATTACTGTTACTAAATACTGAACAAATTCTGAGGGTCTTAGTTCACCTTTTGGCCAAAAATGTTAACCCCCCTCCGCAACTTCAAAGGGACCCCGTACGGGGGGTCCTTCTATTGTTTTCCCCTATTGGGTCCCGTTAGGGCCTGCAGCTTTAGGACGAAGATACTGCTTTAAAAACACTGGATTTAAAAGAGGAAAATGGGTGGGGTGTGCAAAAAAACCAAAATGGAGGCAACCACTCCTCCCCACATATAAACCCAAAAAAAATTTGGTTTTCACAAAAAAAATTTTTTGAAAAAACAAAAGCGCACTGGTGGGCTGCAATACTATAGACATTCAAATTCAAATAACAGTGGCCACATGGACTAAGGGGAAACTATCAGAAAGGACATAGGAATTTTTGGGAAAAGGCATTCTGTAACTAGAATACATAAAAAATTCTGGGGCTTTTATTCACATTTTTGCCAAAAATGCTTAGCCCACCCCCCAAAATTTCCCGGACCCAGTACAGGGGGGTCCTCCCTATTGTTACCTCTTTGGGGCCCTGTTAAACCCTGAGGAATGGGTGGGGTGTGCAAAAAAAACAAAAGGGGGGGAAAACCACTCCCCCACTATAACAAAACAACCTTGGCTTTGAAAAAAGAACTTTGGGGAATTATGAATCCGGGGGGTGGGGGGCGCACCTTTCCCCATTTTTTCCCGGCAAAAACTGCCCTGTTTTATGTCGGGCCGGGGAGGCTCATATTTTACATTTAAATCCCCCGCGCCCCTGTGGTTAGGCGCAGGTCCCGGGACGAGGCGCATTTGGGGCGCGCGCCTAGGTTTTCGGCGCCGGGAGGTAGTGCTCATACTGCGGGGAAAAGTCTGCCCGCCTGGCCAGTTGTGGGGGCGCTGTGGGGGGATCAGGCGCAATGCGGCGTGCGTCTAAGATTCGCCGTCCGAGGCGGTGCACTCTACTGTGGGCAAAAGTTCCCTGCGCCTCGCCAGGTGTTTGGGGGGCAGTGCGGGACGGGCACAGTGCGGGACTTGGGGCCCGTGGGACTGCGCCGAAAAAAAGTTCCGTGCGGAAAAGGCTGGAACAGCGAGAAATCATCCACATGTCGGTGCGGGTATGAACAAAAAAACGCCTTTATAAAGGATCAACTTCTCAGGGAAAAAGCTGAAACCTAAAAATAAAAAAAAAAAAAAAAAATCACTTTCCAATATCCTAATTCAAGAATTAGGATATTGGAAATTGCGGGGGGAAAACAGAATTCAAATTCAAAAGCTATTCTGATGGGGCGGCATAAAAACCGGGCCCAATCAAAAAGGAGCAACAAGACCCATTTTAGCCCATGGAGACTTTAGACCAACGAATCCACGGCGGGGGCATTCAAAACACGTAAAAAATGCTGAAAAAGGGGATTTGGGTGACTAGCAGGGGGGCGCTAGCTCAGCCAATCAAATAGGACGACAAGACCCATTAAAAAAACCTAGGAGAATTAATTGGGCCAATCAGAATGGACACAAAGACCCCTTCTAGTTAGGAGAAGTTTGGACCAATCAAAATCAAAGCGGGACAGTTCAAAAAACGTAAAAAGCAGATAAGAGCTGAATGGCTGAGCTAGGGGGGTTGGCTATCCCACCAACAGACACAACTACTTTTTCCCCTTATAGTCTATGGAGAGAAAAGGGGGTCTGAAACTCGGCGTCACCCGGGTGGCATGAAGTATTAATAAAAAAATTATTTTTTTTAAATTAAAACATTATCAATAAAGAGCCGAACCTTCTTTAAAATAAAGCAGTTAAAACCCCAAAAAACGCGTTTGTCGCCGAGACCCGCTACATAGGGAATTGCAATGAGGAATTGCCGGGAAATACAGAAATTCAAATTGTTTAAGCTGTTCCATTGGTCGGCATAAACCAGCCAATCAGAATAGGACACAAGTCCCATTATAACCTAGGAGGAAATTGCCCCAAATAAAGAATAGGCACAAGTCCCATTATACCAGGGAAAAAATTGACCAATCAAAATTCAAAGCTGGACAGTTCAAAATACAGTAAAAATGCAAAACGAGTGTTTGTTTGAAGCGGCGGGGGCCGTCCAGGTAGCCAAAAGCGCACTACTTTCTCATAAGATTTTCTATGGGGAAAAAAAATTTCTGAGACGCTCTGTGATTGGGCAAGTTAAAAGAGGTCCCTTTTATTTGGACCAATGGAGAGCGGCGACGCCCAGGGGTTTTCAAATGAAATCAAAATCAAACTGTACAGGGCCAAATAAATTATAACACTACAATTTGTCCCGATGTGTTAAAAAAACGAAAAATAAATGGGGGTACAAAAAAAAAAAAATCAATAAAATCATGTTTATTTCTTTAGTATGGGTGCAACGAAAAAAAATAAATAAACATGATTTTATTGATTTAATACCTGCTTCAAAGAACACTGCCTGATTTAAAACCGAGGAAGTGGGTGGGGTGTGCAAAAACCAAAAAAGGAGGCAACCACTCCTCCCCACATAAACAAAAACAACACTTGGCTTTAACAAAAAAACTTTTTTGAAAAAACAATGCCATGGTGGGTTCTGCAATACATAAACTTCAAAACAAATAACAGTGGCAAATGGACAAAGGAAACTATCAGAAAGGACATAGGGAATTTGGAAAAAGGGATTACGCTAAATAGAATACATGAAAAAATTTGAGGCCAAGTTCACACTTTTGGCCAAAAATTTCTTAAGCCCACCTCCCCAACTTACCGGGGGGGGGGGGGCCTCATACGGGGGGTCCTACGCTATTGTTACCCCTATTGGGTCCGTTCGATTATACTTTAGGGAGGAAATACCTGTTCAAAGGGAAATTTTCACGTTTAAAAAACCCGAGGAAGTTGAAATTCAAATTAGCAGTAATCCTTTTTCCAAAATTCCTAGTCCTTTTATAGTTTCCAGCCCAAAGTGGCCACTTTATTTGAATTTTGAATGTCTATATTATTGCAGTCCCCAGGGCATTTTTTTTTTCAAACAAAGTTTTTTTTGTGCAAAGCCAAAATTTGTTTTTGATTAAAAAGTAGGGGGATGGTTGCCTCCATTTCACAAACCCCACCTACTTCCTCAGGTTTTTAAATCATTTCAGTGTTTTTTGAAGCGGGATCTTCGCTCCCTAAAGTATCAGGGTTTTTAACAGGACCCAATAGAGGTAAAAATGGTAGGACCCACGTACGGTCCCGATGAGTTGCGGAGGGGGGGCTTAAGCATTTTTGGCCAAAAATTTTTAAAAAGATTTCCCAC
>JAODAL010063028.1:0-19444 GCA_025379985.1 Phyllomedusa bahiana
GAACACACCTCAACCCACTCACACAGAGCAGACAAAAAACTTCGCATACACCACCACACACAGGGAAAAAACCCACATAGACACCACACATAACAAAATAACCTGGTACAAACTCACACAGAGCGACACATCCGCAAACCCCACCCACATAACAAAATTCCTCATACACCACTCACATAGAGCAAACATTCCCTGCAACAAGCAAAAATTTTTCGCATACTCCACTTACACAAAAAAAATTTTATATATTATTATTTTACATATTTTGTAAGGCCAAAAAAGAATACGTCCATCCATTTCAGCCATTGCACTTTATTTTTTATCTAAAAAGGAAAAAACCACCATGAAGTAGAAGCCAAGGGGCCACTTTTTAGGGAAAAAATTCCCTTCCCCGAACCAAAAAATCCTTGGATCAAACCCCCCCAAAAATCCTAGTCATATAATTTTTAGTTGTTGCACTCTAAAATGCATCCAACCCTTTTTAAACCTTTGTTATTGAATTCCCCAAGACAATTCCCTCGGGGCAGAGATTTTACATCCCCCCGCTCTAACAGTAAAGAACCCCTTTTTCTATGTTTAGTAGAAACGCCCTTTTCCCTCTATTAAAAGGATGCACCCTTGTTCTTGAACGTTCTGGGTAAAATAATGTTGGAGAGATCTCAATTGACCTTTAATGTATTCAACATATTTTATTATGTGCCACCAAAGCCTCTTTCTCTAAACAAATAACCCTTTTTCTGCTAATCTTCTGGATTTTCAGCCCACCATTTATTTATTATTTTTTTTTGCCGCCTTTGAAACCCGTTCAACTTTTCAAGGGCTTCCTGTGCCTGAGCCCAAAACTGTCCACAATATTCAAGTGTGTCTGAGATATGGTATAATGCACCCCATGATCCTATTTCTTTGGCTCTGCGCCTGAACTGGCGCTGTAATTTAATTTAGTGTCCACCGGGATTCCCAACTTTCTCCATGTCTTTTTTTCCCATGCTTTTCCATTTAACATGAAAATTGTAATGGATTTTTCCCCCCCCATGTTTAAAAACCTTGCTTTTATCATTTAAATCACTGCCTTTTCCCTGCCCAGGTCCCCCAACTTATCCAGCCCCTTTGTAATAACACATTACCTCTATTGTTTTATTACTTTACAGAGTTATATCTTTTGCAAAGTTTTAATTCTACAATTTCGCATCCATTTCATTAATGAAATATTAAAGAGACAAGGCTCAATACGAACTCTGTATTACCCCTTTAACGGGGGTTTTCAGTTGAGTATGTCCCAAAAATCTAATATAAACATCCAATTTCACCCCCGATCCATTAGCCTGATTTCCTCTAGAGTATAAATTTTAGTCTACGGGACCGATCCTTCAGAACCCTGCGGGAACGGCGTTTACATTTTTTTTTCAGTGATACTCCAGGATACATTTTTAGAAAACCTTAAAAACATTTTCCCTAAAACAAGGTTAAGCTTACCAACCTATATTTTTAAAATATTTGCCCCAAATCCTTTGGGTCAATTTTTTGGGAATACCCATTATTGTGCATCCAAAAAAATTAAGAATAGGGCCTACTATGACATCACTTAACTCCCTTAGACACTGGGTTTAAACCATCAGGACCTGGGGTTTGTCTAATTTTTAATCTTTTTAAAGAAGGACCATTTTTCCCCCTTATACAAGAAACATTTAAGGTGGAGTTTTTTACCCATCCCTCTATCAACAACAGGAAGGTCATTTTCCTCGGCAGATACGGTGGAGAAAAAATTGTTTAATAGGTTTGCTTTCTCCTCATCACCTTCCACAATATCTCCCTCTCTACTTATCAAAGCCAACATTTCCTGTTTTAATCTTTTTACTATTTATATAGTTAAAAAATATTTTGGGGTTATTTTGCTCTTTTTGGCAATTGTTTTTTGTTTCCAGCTTTGCTGTCTTTATCATTTTTTTTACAATTTTATTATTTCCTTTAAAGTTTTTTTAGTCCTCTTCGCTCCCCTTTCCTGTTTAACCCTTTAACCCCCCCAAAAGAAAAAAAATTTTCCCTTTTCTTTCTTCTTCCCCCTTTTCCCAAAAGGGGACATTGGGCCACATTATAACCCCGCCGGTCGAGGCGCCTTTTCCGCCATTTTTTCCCGGCGGATCTGCGCCTGATTTATTCCGGCCCGGGGCGGCGCTCATACATATCATGTAAAGCCCGCCACGCCCCCCACGAGAGGAAAAGTCGGGACTGGGCCTGTGGGGCCTGCCCCTATGCTTCCCGTCCGAGGAGTTGCCCCTACATGGGGGTAAAAGTCCGCCGCCCTCCCAGTGTGGGGGGTGCAGTCGGGACTTAGGGGCCGTGCGGGACGCGCCGAGAATCTTTTCCCCTCGAACGGCTGGAGCGGCGAAAAAATCTTTCCAAGTGCAAAAATCCCCCTTTAAAAAAGAGTTCTATTTTTTTTTGGGGGTTTAAAACCCCTCCGTCCGAGGCAAGTGAAGCGGATGAACATGCGGGGAAGCGGATCGAAATGCGCAGAAGTCTCGGCGCTCCCTCGTGCAGCAGGAGTGTGATTCCCGAAAAAATCGCCTTTATAAAGGGGGAAAACGTGTCGAAAGGACTGAATGTAAAAAAATACATTCTTAAAAAATAAAATCCTTTCCCAAAATCAAAAGGGCAAAATATAAAATAGATATTGGAAATTGCCGGGGAAATCATAATTCAAATCCAAAACCCATTCTCTTTGGGTCGATAAACCACCAATCAAATAACGACAAAGCCCCATTCTACCCTATGGAGGATTTGGACCAATCAAATGGGAGCGACAAAGCCCCATTCTAGCCTTGGAGGATTTGGGGCCCAATCAGAATCCACCGGGACAGTTCAAAATACAGTAAAAGCTGCAAAGAGCTGATTGACTGAGCTAGGGGGATTTGTACCCCAGCCAAATCAGAGCGCGAGCTACTTCTCCCATTATATCAGGGAGAAGGGCCACGAAATCTCGGCGCCCCCAGGCCGGCGCAGAAGTTTAATAAAAAAAAATATTTTTATTGGGTTTAATAATGATAGAAAAAGACAGAACAATTGATAAAAATAAAGCATTAAAAACCCGAAAAAGGGTTTGGGCCCAAACCCCGGCGCTACATAGGGAATTGCAATAGAGAGCATCCCCGGGAAATACAGATTCAAATTGTTTTTAAACCTTTTCCCTTGGTCGCAAAACCACCAAAAAGAATAGGACGACTGTCCCATTCTTCCTAGGGGGGAAATTTACCAATCAAATAGGGCACAAAGCCCCATTCTAGCCTATGGGGAAAAATGGGCAAATCAATTCAAAGGGGGGGACAGTTCAAAATACATAAAAAAACAAAACACTGATTTTAAAAGCGGGGGGCCCTCCCTTAGCCAATCAGAGCGCAGTTTTTAAAGGTTCTATGGGGGAAAAAAAATTCTTACGCGCTCTGTGATTGGCAATTTTAAAAAAGGCCGGTTATTTGGACCCAAAGGGAGAGCGAGCGACCTCCCATGGGTTTTTTAATCAATCTAAATCAAACTGTATACCCAAATCCATTATAAACTACAAAGTTGCACGATGTGTATATAAAGGGAAACCTAATGTGGCTAACAAAAAAAAAAATTAATTCCCCAAAATCATGTTTATTTCTTTTTTTTCTAGCCAAAAATCAATAGTATGGGGGCAAAAAAAAAAAGAAATAAAATGATTTTTTGGGAATTAAAAAATTTTTTTTTTCGTTACCACATATAGGATTCCTTTTATAACACATCGTGACAACTTGTGTACCAAATGGGGGTTTCCCCCCTTCCTGCCTCGGGGGAAGGGGGCAAAGGAGAAAAAGGCAGCATGGAACCTTCACAAGGCTTCCCCCTGCCAAGCCCGCATCGGATCCCCCGCGTTGGTAGGGGTCTGATTTAAGGGAAAAACGGTTTTTAATTTAAAAGCGACTTTTTTTTTCAATTTTCTTCCAATTTTTTTAAGGGCTAAAGGTGACATGCATGAAATTTGGTGGTGAACAAATTTCTGTGATAATAATGGGATAGAAAAGCCCTGATTTATGAACCTATCTACAGACATAAATGGGCGCTTCTAATGCTAGGCGAATTTTTCCCCTAAGGTATCCACTTTGAAAGTGGGAAACCTGTTCTAACGTAAGCCCTAGAAAAAGCCGTACGAACTTAAATATTACGCCAAATGGCGGGGCCCCATACGGCTGAAAAAAAGGCAGGACTTTCGTAGCCCTTTTTCATCATGTCCCCCAAAAGACAAAAAAACGAAAATTTTTGGCTTTTAATTTTTTTTTTTTCCCTTTACAGTTTCAGCGTATGGGGTTAAATTAGTTACATTTTAACAAATCACCTTTTTTTTGGGTGCGGCATACCAAAATAGTGTAACCTTTTATTTTATTTCTTTTATTTTTTTTTAAATTTTTTTACTATACTTTGAGTCCCCCTACGGCATCAAACAAGGGGGACGATCATTCACAACTTCATGCATTGATTGTATAAACAAACCAAAAGGGGTGTGCCAAATGGGGGTTTCCCCCCCTTCCTGCCTGGGCAGTAAATAGTAAACCGAAAAAATGACATGAGGAAGTCTTACAGGTTTTAGGATTGGAATCCCTTGATTTTGCCGCGGGGGGCAACAATTGGAGTGAGGAACAGTGCACCGCACCGTTTCTCATTCATTTAGATTCCACAGCCATGTTTGCTACAGCATCTAAAGGGCTAAACAGCGTGGGATGGCAGCGGGGGCTACATCACATGCTGGGACAGCCGGTTGTTAGCTGCAAATCTCCTGAGAGACCCTATCAAATACTCATCATATGTCTAGTGTCGTTAAGGTGTTAAAGATCTCCCATTTAGAATCTTTTCTTTTATTTTTAAACACCTTGCTCCAGTCAATGCGGTTTAGGGCCTCTCTAAACAGATTAAAATTAGCCTTCCTGAAATTCAGTGATCTTGTGGCTCCTTGACAAAATACTTTTTTGAAGGATAAATGGAAATTTATTATATTGTAGTAACGATTTCTTAGTGCCCCCAAACCTGAACTGTTGTTACTCTGTCAGATCTATCAGTCAATATTAAGTCCAGAAGGGCCTTCCCTCTGGTCGGCTTCTGTATCATTTGGTAAAGGTAATTATCTTTAGTTATTGACAAAAACCTGTTTCCTTTATGAGAGCTACACGTTTCAGTTTCCAAATTTAAATGCCCTGGTAGTTGAAGTTGCCCATAATAACAACCTCATTTTGATTAGCTGCCTCATCTATTTGTCTGAGGAGTACATCTTCCATGGGTTCTGTTATATTTGGGGTCCCATAGCAGAACCCTAGTAGAATTTTATTATTGTTATTACTCCCTATGTACACTCACCGGCCACTTTATTAGGTACACCATGCTAGTAACGGGTTGGACCCCCTTTTGCCTTCAAAACTCCCTCAATTCTTCGTGGCATAGATTCAACAAGGTGTTGCAACGATGCTCAATTGGTACCAAGGGGCCCAAAGAGGCCAAAAAAATATTCCCCACACCATGACACCACCACCACCAGCCTAAAACCGTTGATAAAAGGCATGAGGGATCCATGCTTTCATGTTGTTGATGCCCAATTCTGACCCTACCATCCGAATGTCGCAGCAGAAATCGAGACTCATCAGACCAGCAACTTTTTTTCCAATCTTCTACTGTCCAATTTCGATGAGCTTGGGCAAATTGGAGCCTCAGTTTCCTGTTCTTAGCTGAAAGGAGTGGCACCCGGTGTGGTCTTCTGCTGCTGTGCCCATCTGCCTCAAAGTTGGCCGTACTGTGCGTTCAAAAATGCTCTTCTGCCTCCCTTGGTTGTCCGGGGTGGCTTTTTGAGTCACTGTTGCCTTTCTATCAGCCCTAACCAGTCGGCCCTTTCTCCTTTGACCTCTGGCATCAACAAGGCATTTCCGCCCAGGACTGCCGCTCCACTGGATGTTTTTCTTTTTCGGACCATTCTCTGTAAACCCTAGAGAGGGTTTGGGTGCGTGAAAATCCCAGGAGATCAGCAGTTTCTGAAATACTCAGACCACCTTCTGGCACCAACAACCATGCCACGTTCAAAGGCACTCAAGTCACCTTTTTTCCCCAAAACTAAATGCTCGGTTTTGAACTGAAGGAGATTGTCTTGACCATGTCTACATGCCTAAATGCCTGAGTTCCACCATGTGATTGGCTGATTAGAAATTAAGTGTTAACAAGCAGTTGGACAGTTGTACCTAATAAAGTGGCCGGTAAGTGTATATTACCCATAATGACTCTACATGCTTATTTCCTGTATTTATATCTTCCCGCAGTGTTGGGCTTCAGACAGGATTTTACATAAAGACATATACCTCCCTCCTTCTGGGTTTTACAATCTCTTCTAAATAAACTGTAACCCTGTAAGTTGACCGCCAAGTTATAGCTCTTATCCAGCCATATCCCATGGACAGTACTCAGACATATGAGACAAATTCCACATTCGCCACACAACAGACACATCCCCCATAAAGCACTCAGTATCTTGCATATGCCACTGTACACTACACACCTGTCACTCACATCACACTTACCTGTCTTTTTGTAGTCTGATGGCTCTTCACATCCAAAAGACAGTGTGCTGGCAGGACATACTGTAGGTCACTTTACCTGCGGTGCCTTTCCACCACTAAACCACAAAGATATCACTAAGCCCGACTCATTCATACTGAGCCCCATGCATTTTGAAGTGAATGCAACTAAGTACTTTTGGTCCCCACTACTCTTCCTGCTATCCAGTTGGACCCTGCTCTGGTCAAGGGTGCAGCTGAAACATTTGTTACTACATAACAAACAGCAGGTCCTATTGAGGAAAAAGGCGGCAGAGCAAAAGCCAATAGTGGCAGTCAAGAACCTGATGCAGCAGCTTCTTTTATCCTCCACCAGTAGAGGGTGCCCAGCATTTGTGTCAGTGTCATGGCCCACCAGAGGATTTTCATGTTCTTGGGTGGGTTGTCCGATAGTGCTCTTTGTACCTTGGTTTCAAGGTTCATAATTTCATCTCTGGTTCACTTTTTTGCACGGTTTGAAGAGACTGGCAGTTTCTCTCTTTTTGTTTTTCATACTTGCATGCAAATAAGCCTTGTAGTAACAGTTTCTGACAACCAAAATTGATCAACCTTGAATTAGAACAGATGCTTCCGTTTTCTCCATAGAATAATACGCTTGTGGGTTGTGTTGTCACTGAGACATGTGGCTGTTACTCAGAATTGTTCTATATTTAATATGTTTGTTAGCAGATTTTATCTTTAGTTTTTATATTTTTCAGATTTTCATAGCACAAACAGTGCTTCAGGAACCCAAAAATGAACTGATGGATCGCGAAATTCCTAGAGAAACAGAAAAACTGCTTCTAATATTTCTTCGAGTGGTAACATGGAATCAGATTTTGGATCCTTGGGTTTATATCCTATTTAGAAGAGCAGTTTTAAAGAGAATTTACCCCAGCTTGAATTCCCGTCCCTCAATTGTGTCATTATATCCAACACTTACTGCTTCCTTACGTCGAAAATACACTCATGAATCAGTCATTAATTGATCGTGGCGTTGTTGACGATCCTTCGTGTGAGAATAGCCTTCTTACATAATATAGCATGCAACATTGTACAGAAGATATCTAGTTTGTTTAAATAAAAGATTTTTTCGTTTCTGAATAGTTTCTACTTTAGATCTTATTACATGTTACAGTTACTATTGTTTGCCATGTTGAATTTCAAAATTGCCATCTGCACTTTCCATAAACATCAGTTCAGTCCAGTGGAAGAAAATATTTTCTACATAATATCTCTTCCATAGTTAGGCACTGTCGTAATGTATTTTTACCACATTTTCTTTGGGCTTCCTGCGGTTCTACATCAGCTGGAAACTCATTAGTTTTCTCTGTCTGAAACACAGAAAACAGCTCTTTGATGAGCCCAGGAGATCAAGTGACCAAAGGGGAGCCTATGAAGCCATTCCTCTTTGGTTCTGTTCTCGACCAGTGTTGGACTGGCTTGCTGGGGCCCACCAGTGAAGTTGATTTTGGGGGCCTGCCAGAGGAGTATGAACTATTGGGGCCTATTTTACAGCTACTGTACATGACTGCACATACTACAGATGTCTCTTACTTTCTGTCTCTCTTTCTCTGCCTCTCTCCCAGAAAAGTAGGCCCAAGCCTGCTATTTTTAGTGCACCCCATTGCCCAAGAGCACACCATGCACAAAGGTCCACTAGGTGTTTTCTCTGATCCTCTGTAGGCCAGTCCAAGCTTGCTCTAAACTTGAGGTAGGAAATGAGGTGTACACTGAGAGTAAGCTGTGAGGAAATATGATAAACTAAGCATAGCAAAATATCCTGGGATGCACAGGCAAAAAATACAGCTTTCAAACATGAAATGATTGGCAGCTGAGAATCAAGGCTGCATACAGCACAGGAAAAGTACAAATCAGCACTAAAAACATCATAAGGGACATGAATTAAGACTCAGGAAAGCCATTTGAGAAAATTATTTATTTCGTTTCTGGTTAAAGCAGTGATCAACCTCATTTAAAAAGTATTGCGACAGGTCCTGGGCACCAAGTAAAATAAAAAATGTACATTTTTTAAATGTTACCGGGAGCCTGGGAACTGTCACAATGGTTTTTAAATGAGGTGAACAACCTTTTAATTTCTAT
Source organism: Phyllomedusa bahiana (assembly GCA_025379985.1). NCBI lineage: Eukaryota > Metazoa > Chordata > Amphibia > Anura > Hylidae > Phyllomedusa > Phyllomedusa bahiana. The sequence goes on from JAODAL010063028.1 coordinate 8,688, forward strand.
TTGGCAGCCTGCCATGCGTTCCAGTTATATTAAAGAACTAGATACTGTGTATATCCTTTGCATCCTGTTTTTAAACATACATTTTATATTTAAATATCACAAAACTGGGACTTCAAAAAAATGGTAAAAACATGATGTAAAGTGATTCTCATTCAGTTAAAATATGAGAGATCTCACTTAAATTAGAAGAAATAGCTTTGCTACATGGTGTTTCACAGAACATAATGCATGCCCAATGTTTTGTTTCCTGCAGATGTTAGAATATGTAATAAATTTAACTGAAAATTTGCTTTGTTTTAAAGTGTGTGTTTTACTACAAAAAAAAATCTAGAATTCTTTTGTGTTTTATAACAAGAAAAGTTGATTCCTTAGCATTAATGGGAATGTTAAATAAATAGCTAGCTACTGTAACTGGATACCGGTAAATTATGTGACTGTGTCAGGGACTGTCAGGGACACTAGTCCCAACCTCTGTCCCTGCCTTTTGGGGAACCCGACTCCTTACTAGGTCGGCCCAGATGAGTGGCACCCAAGTGTCACGTCAGACTATTCTTAACCAGTTGCATCAGCATGATCTGCATGCTAGATGACTGGCAAGGGTAACTGGCCACACCACCAGGCACAGGCATCATCGTCTTGCATGTGTAGGATGGTGGAACTGCCTCATTGTGTATCTTCAGTGAAATCTTATGTGTAATTAGTAATTACAAACTGTCCTACTGCATTCTGCTGTTTGGCCACAAGATGCCAAACTCCAACCTATGTGTAAAGTATGATAAGGCATGTGATTTGGGTGTGTCATGTGACTGAGAGACAAGAAAGCAGCAACCATTTTGAGAGGATAAGGTATGAGACTGAGAGATCAGGCAGAGGACACACAGTGAGCACGATTCTACCTAGTTTTCCTGCTTTCGTGGATCCACTAGCGGTGATTGGGTCCTGTTGGGAGAAGAGAGATCTGCTGGATGTGCTAATGCTGTTGGTGAGGAAGGCACAGAGACAGGCTAGGTTATGCCCCCTTGGGGCGCAATTGCACTATGTTCCCAAATTTGACAGGAAAAACATGACGTTGCAGGACTGGACGGAAAGGGTGCATAGTTCAGTTAATATGTGTAACCTAGTTCCGGAACTGGGGGCAGAGATAGCCTTGGAGGCATTAGAAGGTGATGTCAGACTCACGGTGATGGTATGGCCCGAGTCCGAGAGGGACACCCCAGAGAAAATATTCTCCCTGCTGGAAGGAGCCAAAGGGGGGACGTACCAAGGTAATACAACTGCGAAGCTACTTCTTCAGCCGGCTGCAAAGAAAGGGTAAGACCCGAATGTCCTACAGGTAATGTTAAATGAAATAAGGCAGTGAGATCCAGTGGCCATGGTGGCTTTCCTGGAAGTGGACAAGCTACTAAGAGACCAGTTCATGGTGGGACTGTCCAATAAGTCCTTAGAGGACAAATTGCAAAAGATTACCCTGGGTTTTTATAGTGTTTACCTAGCCGCCATAGAGAGGGAAGAAGAACCCATGCCTGTAATTTGTGAAGGTAGTAAGTAAGCAGAGGGCCTGGAGACTCAGAGTCTTTAATGGATGTGGTCCAGCCTCTGCAGACAGAGTTGAGAGAACTTCGGCTGGAAGTGTCCCAGATGAAGCCGGAACTGCCCCAAGCTCCGGATTTCCCGAAACTCCCCATTCAGGACAACCCAGCTGAGGGAAATCCACTGGAAGAGGTCCATCTGGTGTGCAGAGATCTAGGGGACCCCTCTGCTGGGTTTGTTGACAGTACGGCCATATCGCCAGAAAGTGTTTTGAACATGTGGGGACAGAGCTGGGGTTAAACTACAGACCACCGCGGGTGCTAGGTGTCCTGCGGCAGTACATCAGAAGTCCCATGTGAAAGGAACACGACCTCTATGTCAGCAGTCTCATTATGGAAGCTGAGTTAGAAGGCCAGAAAGTACACTGTCTAGTTGATACAGGATCGGAGTACACCCTCTTGTCCCTGGAGTTCTTTGAGAGACACTGCAGACAAGTGATAGAACCAGAAGATGGCAGCATCATTAGGCTGACAGCAGCCAACAATAGTGAGATGAACATGCAAGGGAAAGTCTGAATGCAGGTCCATCTGATTGGAAATGACATTGGCAAGAAAGGAGTCATGCTGGTGGATCATGCAGGGGAGTTATGCAGGGGAATGGATGTGACGCTGGGTATGAATCTGCTCAAAGACCTAGATCACCATCTCTATGCCAAAGATATTGGCAATGGGCCACCACACACCAGCCCACTCAGAAGGTTCTACAACAGATGACGATGAGCTGCAGTCTACGGAAGAGTCCCATATTCCATTGGACACATGAAGATGCCACCGAAGACCCTCGTAAAGATCGGCCATGACAGGAACAACATTGATGCTGCCATGGGAGATGGAAGAAAATTTGAATGGGCTGGAAGTCTTGATTGAACCAGCCTCACAGGGAGAGTCACAGAACTCAGAATGGCTGATAAGGGGGGTTCCATCGTACTTTTGAAAAACTCCCTGTACTTGTCATAAATGATGTCATTACTTTCTGACTTAGATACTTATCAGTTATTAGCTAGTAATCCAACTATAGATTTTTAAAATCAATTGAATGTTCTTTTGCAGGAGGGTTTCACTTTGGGGATCTTCTCCATGTCGCAGGTGGATAACTTGATGGTTACCGATCCGATCATTCCATCTTTGTACGCATTACTAAAAATTCACAAAAACAAGTCATGTCCTCCAATGCGACCGATTGTATCATGGATCGAATCCCTCAATGAACCACTCTGTGAGTGGGTGGATTTCTGTTTACAGCCTTTGGTCAAGCGTGTACCGGGTTTTCTGCAGGATACGCGAGATGTGCTAAAAAGCATGCAGAAAACTTCTGCTGGGTTTGTTGTGATGTGCAGTCCCTGTACACTTCCATACTGCTGGATATTGCCATACATGCCTTGGAATTCCATTTTTCACATTTTAGAGCTTTTTCTTTGGAGTTGCAGTCTTTCATCATTTTGACAGTTAAGTTTTTGATGACACAATTATTTTTTGTTCAACAACAAATATTATTTACGGTTATGTGGAGTTTCCATGGGAGCTAAATTTGCTCCTTCATTAGCGAACCTAGTCATGTCCTAGTTCGAGAGCATGTACATTTTTCAGACATTAATCCATTTGAGGGCAGTATCCAGTGGTATGGAAGGTACATTGACGACATGTTGTTTATCTGGAAGGGGCCTAGTGATGGTATTGAGAATTTCATGCAATACTTTAATAATAACCCATGTAACTTGGTCTTCACTTTTAATATGCATACCACTTCCATATCTTTTTTGGATTTATGTTAAACAGGAACCAGTGAACATCAGGTTTGTAGCAGGTCTTTTAGAAAGGAGATATCTGGTAACACCATTTTGCACTTTAGGAGCGATCATCCTAAACACACGTGACTCTCGGTGCCAGTAGGTGAACTCACACGGGCGAAACGCAATTGCACAACACAGCAGGATTTTGATATGGAATCTCAGAATATATGCAAACGTTTGCAAGCCAGAGGGTATCCTCACTGGGCACTTGAACAGGCACAGCGGATAGTAGACAAAAAAATCACGCTCACAATTATTAGAAACCTGAGCACAGGTTCATAGCACACCGTATACACCCATGGTGGTGATTAATAACATTGCTCAGTTTTCAGAAATAAAAAAGATCATTTTATGCAACATTCCTATTCTATATGATGATCCCATCTTGTATGACATTTTGCATCATGGGTTTTGAGTGGTCGCTAAACGTCCAGTTACCATTGGCACTCGTATTGTAAAAAATGTCTTTGATCCTCAGGGAACTAATACTACCTGGTTACATCAACGAGGGTTCTACAAATGTGGCACTTACCCATGTAAAACATGTCTGTTTACAAAGGTTACAAAAGAGTTTAGAACCCATGGAAAAACCTTTGAAATCAAACAATATTTAAACTGCAATTCGGTGGCAGTTATTTATTTAATACAATGCACTGAGTGCAATTTGTATTATGTAGGTTCTACATCACAAAAGTTCAAAATACGGATACGAGAACATCTAAACTACATACAGAACCCAGGTTTTCGTACCATATGGAATGTGGCGCGTCACTTCATTACACAGCACAATTCTAACAATAGGCACTTCAGGGCCTTTGCCATTGAAAAAGTCACACTGTCCAAAAGAGGGGGCAATATCCATCATCTGCTCAGGGATAGAGAGGCATTCTGGATCATGGTGTTGGACACTATTTCAACTAAAGGGGTTAATATCAAAAAATGAGATCTTATACCATTATTAATTTCAAAGGGAGTTTAGCATGTGATAGTTTCTTCTAGGGTGGTAAATATTACATTTCAAACATGTAAGTTTGTTTGATTGTTTAACTCTGTAGCTGTGGCCATGAGTTATTTATATCAATATATTTTGATTTAATTAACATCGTAAGGGTAGGATGCAAGTATACAATGTATTTTAACAGTTGATTTATTTATTTTAGAACACACACTCCTCAATCCTGTCGGTCTCCGGCGCATGTACGAGAGTGCGGCAGGTCTCCGCCAACTTCGGGCACCTTCGTGGATTCCAGGAATTGACGAGAGTGGTACATGGTCTGCACATGCGCACATTCCTTGATTTCCACTGGTCACATGACGAACATTCATCTACGTCATCTCCGGATCAACCTCTGTGCCCGGAGCGGCGTTGTAGGCGTGTCGGCATCTCAGAGATGCGGTGGACGACCACACAGGTGTAAGGTAATTGTGTCTTAGATCAAGGCTATATATACTTTGTACTTGCAGGCACTGCGTATGCCATGATTAAGCGATTCGCCCCGAAACGTGTCGGCATCTTGCCGTTTTTTTTGTCCTGTGTCTGCATGTTGCCTCCTTGGATTTTAACATATATTTTTGAATAAAGCGTTGGATTTTATCTATATTTCCACAATTCATTGGATCGCTGGATCATTCTTTTGTTTCTGCAGAGTCACAGAACTGTCCACTGGTAGCCCAGGCCCTTGACACGGTGAAAAATTGGTATGTGCCTGTGAGATGCCTCAGCAAGTTGACTGTGCCTGGGAATATCCTGTTAGCCAAAGTCTATGTTCCCGAAGAGGACATCTTTCGTTGAGAGGACTTCACAATACAACCCGACAAGAGGTCGGCCTAGACCTATGCGGTAGGGGTCCGGCAGATGGAGCCTCCGACAGCAGAATGGAATGGCCGAGTGATCATGGCTCTGATGGGGGTTGACTGCAAGATCCTGACTCCAGGGCAACAACAGCTGCTGGAAGATACCCTTTTGAAATTTCAGGAGGCTTCCTTGAGACATGATGAAAACTTTGGGTGTGCTTCCACCATTGGTGATGTTATGCCAATCAATGGTACCTGCAAATCCCTCCCAAGATGTACCAGGAAGTGAAAGATATGGTGGCTCGCATAATGGACAAATGAGTGATCCAAGAGAGTCAAAGTCCCTGGGCTGCTCCTGGGTTTTGGTGTGGAAAAAAGATGAAAGTCTTAGGTTCTGTGTGGATTACCGAAACCTGAATGCCTATCCTCTCTAGTGGATTGAAGAGCCGCTGTCCGCTCTAGGTCATGCAAAGCTCTTTTCAACTCTTGACTTGGCCAGCAGGTAATGGTAGGTTCCAGTGGCCAAGGATAGGGCAAAGACAGCCTTCATTCTACCTTTTGGGCTATACGGTTTAATCGGATGCCGTTTGGCCTGTTTAATGAATCGGGAACATTCCAGCAGCTGATGGAACACTGTGTAGGAGATCTTAGTTTTGAATCAGTGCTGATGTACCTGAACGATGTGGTAGTGTTTGGGAACTCCTTTGAAGATCATCTTCAGAAACTGTGGCAGGTCCTGGAGCGGCTATTGGACAACAGGCTCAAAATCAAGCCTAAGAAGTGTCAACTCTTCCAACAGTGGATAGAGTACTTAGGGAATGTGGTCATCTTGGAAGGGGTACAGTCGGCCCCTAGTAAGGTGGAGGCGGTCCAAAAGTGGCATCGGTCATGTACACTGTGAGAGGTGCAAGCATTTTTGGGACTGGCCAAATACTACCGAATGTTTATACCCCGAATCGCTCATCTGACAGGTCTATTAACCCTTTCCCAACATTAGACGTACCCATATGTCCTCGCAGGAAGTGCGTTCCTGAAATGGACGTATTGGTACATCCTGGGAGCAGCGGTATATTGTCACTGGCCTCATGCCGCATCACCTGCGGCCAGAGTGAGCTCTGCCCATGGCTGTTTAACCCCTTAGCTCTGACGATCTACTAAGACCATCGGAGCTAAGTCGCAGGCAGGAGTAGTGAGTTCCTACTGCATGCTCTCGTCGCAGCTGCTGCAGCTGTCTCCTACTAGACAGCCCGGGAAGTTAAAAATCACTTCTCGGGTTGTCTGTGATGTCACCATGCCAGGCATTGCATTTTTGACATTGCTGGGCTGGGTGATTGACAGTTGCCATGGAGACCAGTACACAGCAATAAGCTGTGTACTGATCTCCTATTGTATTAGTGATTTGAAGATCGCTTATACAATTCCCCTCTGGGGAAAAGTGAAAAAAGTATAAAAAAGTAAAAAAAAAAGTAAAACACAAAAAATAAAATAAAAACTCATACACCTCCCTTTTCCGCTTTACAAACACCAATCGCCCCAAAAAAGAGCAAAATAAAAAAGTACACATATTTGGTATCACCACGTGCGTAAAAACCTGTCCTATAAATAAGTCATGTTAATTTACCCACACTTTGTACGCCGTTAAAAAAAAAAGAATCAAAGAATTGCGATTCTCGTTCTTCCCGCAGCACATAAAATGGAATAAAAAGCGATCTAACACTCATATAAATGCCAAAGTGGTTGCAATTAAAACATTGGTTCACCCCACAAAAAAAGTCCTTACACAGCTCTGTATACGGAAAAATAAAAAACTTATGGCTATTAGGCTATGTTCACACGGCTTATTTTGGGACATATCTTACCCCGTATTTCGCGCCGTACTGCGCTAAATACGGGGCGAGATACGTCCCAGTCATTACGGTAATCCCCAGTTCTTATAGAGGCGAGCGGGGAGACAAGTGAAATGTCAATTATTCACGGCGTATACGCGCCGAGAATAATGAATGTCTATTGGGTATCACCGTAATCATATCGACCCACCAAGTAAAACTGACTTATATTGGATACTGCACAGTAAGTGCTGTTAAAAATAAAAAACAATTCTAGAATTGCAGTATTTTCTTCACCCTTTCTTGCAAAAAATTTAAAACTGACGGATTTAAAACTGATCAAAAAGCCTTGTTCCCCCAAAAATTATACCAATAAAAACATCAACTCATCCCACAAAAAACAAGCCCCTAAACATCTCTGTACAAAGAAAAATAATAAAGTTATGGTACTCAGACTATGGCGATGCAAAAACATGTTTTCCTTTTTGAATAAAAGTGTTTTTATTGTGTAAAAGCAGTAAAACATAAAGAAATACAAATTGGGTATCTCTGTAATCGTATCAACCTGTTGATTAAAGCTACCATGTCATTTATCGCACACGGTGACCGCTGTAAAAAAAAAAACAAAACTCTACCAGGATTGCTGTATTTGGTACAAAATGCCTCACAAAAACCTTAATAAAAAGTGATCAAAGTATCATATGAACCCCATAGCACAGCACAGAGGCAGCACAAGCCCCCATGCTATTAAAGAAAAATACCCAGGTGCAGCTGATGGGTGGTTTAAACCCAAAGCATCTCTCCACTAGGGGGAAAAAAAGCTGCACCTTAAATTGACATCTATTCACATAGCATGCAAAAAAAGCAAAAAAGCCACAGTACCCCTACGTTGGGAGACTATACAGATGCAAAATACCCGTAAGACAGCCGCTCGCACACCTTCCATGCAGAGGGGGGGCGGGCTGGGATTCTCTTCATCCGTCCCCATAAGTTGGGCAAAAAAACTATTTTCACATATGGAAAAACATCAAATACTGTGTTGTCTCATCTAGCTTTTCTAGCAGTGAGTATGGCCATGGGTTTCTGTTTTTTTCTTTGAGTAATTTTTTTCCCCTTTTTCTGTATATTTTGGATTTTAAGGGGGGGTAGGGAGCTGCAATGATGAGGGCGTGAAGGGGCTTGCGATTCAATATAGGGGGCCTTTGTTAACCAATACCTCATATTTGATGTTTTTTCCGTATGTGAAAAAAAATTTTTTTGCCCCAACAGTACTGGGGATGGATGCAAATAGAATACCAGCAGCCGCCCCCCTCAGCATGGGAAATGTCCGGAGTCGATTTTAAGGTTTAACAATCGACTTGAGGCCTTAACAACTGGCTTAAAAAACCGACTGGAGTCCCCGGAGTCGTTGCTAACTCTTTTCAATGACTTTAGCTGAGGCCTTTTCCCAAAGGCTTAACGACTGTTACGACTTCCAACGCCCCTTAAAAATATGTCCCCAGTATAGGTAATAGGGTCCCCAGTAAGTTTTACGCCCCCAAAGGTGGTTATATACTTTTTATTCTCCCCGTAGGAGGTGGTAGTTTTATATGTCCCTGCAGGGATTAGGCAGGTTATGGGTCCCCCAAGGGGGAATGGGCGGTTATGGGTCCCCCCGTAGGTATATAGGCAAGTTATGGATCCCCAGTAGGTATATAGGCAGGTTTAGGTCCCCCAGCAGGTTATAGGCAGGTTTAGGGCCCCCGCAGGTATATAGATAGCTTTTAGGCCCCAGCACGTGTTATTTTGGGAGCTTTTAAGGCCTCACAGCAAAATATATTGGTAGTTATAGGGCCCCAAGCACTTTTGTAGGTGTTATAGTCCTCCCGCACGTTTTTTTGTAGATAATCCCCCTCCCTGCCATTAACAGTAGATAAAAGCCCCCCCTGCAAATATAACAAAAGATAATGCCCCCCTTTCCCTGCACATAAAAACATAGATAATTGCATCCCTCCTGCACATATAACAATGATAACAGCCCCCCTCCCGCCATATAATAAGATAATAGCACCCTCCCTGAATATAACAAATTTTATAAATAGCCCCCCTCCCTGCAATATAACAATAGATAATGCCCCCTCCCTGACATATAACAATGAAATAGCACCCTCCTGCAATATAACAATAGATAATAGCACCCCTCCCTGCACTTTACAGTAGTAATAGGCCCCTCCCTGCACATAAAACAGAAATAAAAGCCCCTCCCCGCACAATAAAAGTAGATAATAGCCCCTCCCTGAATAAACAAAGAAAAAGCCCCCCCCCCTGACATATAACAATAGATAACAGCCCCCCCCCCTGACATTAACAAATTAAAAAAGCCCCCCCCCCTGACATATAACAATAGATTTAAAACATCCCTCCCTTTCACAAATATAACAATGATAAAACCCCCCCTCCCTGCAATATAACAGTAGATAATAGCCCCCATCCTGCACATATAAAAGTAGATAATAGCCCTCCCTGCACATAACAATAGATAATAGCCCCCCTCCCGCAATTAACAATGTAATAGCACCCCTCCCCGCCAATACATTATAAAGCCCTCTCCCCCCAATATAAAAAGGATAAAAGCCCCCCTCCCTGCACATATAAAATAGATAAAGCCCTCCTGCCAATAACAGTAGATAAAGCCCCCCCCTGCCATATAACAGTAATAATAGCCCCCCCCCCTGAAAATATAAAAGAATAATGGCCCCAGCATGAATACGTAATTAAAAATAAACCCTACAGCACTTACCTGACCCCGCTCCCTGCCGTGTCGAAAGTCGTTGCTCCCGGGTTTTTTTTCACGGGGGTGACGTCACCGGCCGCGCCCCGGGGAAACGTGTGAGCCCCACGCCCCCTGGGGGTGCACTCCCGGGGGCAAAGAGCCCCATCCTGACTGCGGCCAGATTACTCCGCGGAGCTCTCTGTCCGCTGAAGCATCTAAATGTTGGGTTCCGGCGGGCCGCCACCGCTGCCGTTTGCCAAGGTCCCCAAGCCCCTAAGCCCATAGCTTTGCAAATGGGTTTGCGGCTGAGGACCCTAACTCGGCGGCGGCGGCGGTAGCGGCGGCGCCGGGGGATAAATGGAAGGTGTGCGGCGGCTGTTTAAAAGGGATTTTGCTCTTATATCTACCTTTTATACCACCCGTAAAATTCCCGGACAGACCCTTTGGGTTTTTTTCCAGGAAGGGAAACCCTTTTTTTCAGATTTCAGTCCCAAAAAGAAAAGCAATGATGACGTCTTTTTCCGAAAGTTTTGGGGGAAATTTTCCCAACACCCTGATATCATACCTCCCCTTATCCCCTCACTTTAACAATCTTTCAGTCACTATTTATACATTTTTCCCCCCTTTTGGGTAACATCAAAATCATTGCTTGGTTTTAAAGTAAAACTAATCAAAGAATCAGTTGAACTTTGTTTGATGAAAACAATCCTTCCCTTGAAATGCAAAGGAATAATCTTTCAGAGACACCTTGTAAAATATGGAGCCTCATAGTCTAGCATTATACAAAAGCCCCCACTAGAATTCTGTGGGACACAGGGATATGTTTGCAATTCAGTTAGGAAAAGTTTTCCTGTTGTACCCTATCTTATCAAAAATTTTCCAAAAAGGGATAAGTTGCAAAAGCCTACTCCAATGTTATCTTCTAAGGGGTGTACAGATATGAATATATATATTGTGACGACTCAACTATCCAGCCCCCATTTGGACAGTCTCAGGGGGGCCCCGG
>JAODAL010063029.1:0-19444 GCA_025379985.1 Phyllomedusa bahiana
CCCTCTGGCTCACACCCCCTTTTTACCCTCTCTGTTTTTCGCAGGTCACACAGGGCGTGTAGGCCAATACCACAATCGGGCTCAGGCACCCCCTTTTACCCTGGCTGTTTTCGCAGTCAACAACACAGTGCAACCAATCCCACAATTCTGGCTTCCCACCTTTTACCCGGTCTGGCTGTTCTCTCGGGGTCATCATACACAGTGTTATTATTTTTATTTTTATTTATTTTAAGCCCATTAATTCCAAAGGGCGTTACATTAAAGGGAAAATTACATACATAACAATTTTGAACAAATACAATGGTGACAAAAAAATGACATAAGTTACAGAGGATAAGGACCGTGCTAGTGGGGGCAACAATCTACAGGGAAAAGGGGGAAGCAAAGTGGGGAAACATTTTGGGGGCCATGTAATTTGGGGTTATTGTATTTTATACAACCCGAAGAGAGGGTTTTAGTTGCTTTTGAAACTGGTGAAATTGGGGGAGGTCTGATGTTTTGGTTTAAAGGATTTTCCAGAGAAGGGGTAACCGATAAAGTTTTGAATGGTTTTGGGGACCCTTTGAGGGGGGACAAGGAGGGGTCCTTGAGGAGGGGAGTTGGGAGGAAGATTTGGAGATTAACAAAATGATGGAGGGGAAGGTTAGGGAGAGCCTTGTGGGAAGGGGTTATAATTTAATTTGAATTCCTGGGCAAGGGGACCATGAAGGATTACAGAGGGGAAGGCGAGAGTAGCAGGAAGAGGGGATAAACGGGCAGCAAGTGAGGATGGTTTTTAAGGGGGGGCGAATGCGGGGTGGAGCCACAAGAAAACTACAGAAGCCAGGCGGGGGATACAAGGGGGTGACTACGTTTTTAGTTTTCAGATTTAGAGCCATACCCCAAGCTGGCCCGGCACCACCTTTACCCGTCGGCGTTCTTCTGCAATCAAACAACAGTCGTATAGAACCAATACCCCAAGTCTGGCTCAGGCACCCCCTTACCCTGGGCTGGCTGTTCTTCTGCAGGTCATACATACAGGGAGTGTAGAGCCAATTACCACAAGTCTGCTGCAGGCACCACCTTTTACCCTGGTCTGCTGTTCTCTCAGATCATATATATATGGCAGTGTAAGCCAATACCACAAGTCCGGCTCAGGCACCACCTTTACCCTGGCTGCTTTCTTCTTGCAAGTCCATACATAAAGGGCAGTGTAGAGCCAATACCACAATCTGGCTCAGCACCACCTTTACCCTGGTCTGTTCATCTGCAGTCATACATACAGGGCAGTGTAAGCCAATACCACAAGTCCTGGCTCAGACACACACCTTTATCCTGAGCTTTCGTCTGCGTCATACATACAGGGCAGTGTAAAGGTCAATACCATCAAGTCTGGCTCAGGCACCACCTTTACCCGTGGTCTGGCTGTTCTTCTGCAGGTCATAACATACATGGACAGTGTAGAGTCATTACCACAAGTCTGGCCAGCACCACCTTTTACCCTGGTCTGGCTGTTCTTCTGCAGGTCATACATACAGGACTGTGTAACCAATACCACAAGTCTGCTCAGGCACACCTTTACCTGGTCTGGGCTGTTCCTCTGCAGGTCCTACATAAGGGCAGTGGTAGAGCCAATACGAAACAAGTCTGGGCTCATCAGGCACCACCTTTACCCTGGTCTGTGCGGCTGTTCGTCTGCAGGTCATACATACAGTGCAGTAATAGAACAAATGCCACAAGTCTGGCTCAGGAACCACCTTTACCCTGGATCTGTGCTGTTTCCTTCTCTGCAGTACATACATACAGGGCATGTAGAGCCAATACCACAATCAGGCGCAGGCACCACCGTTTACCCCCTGGTCTGATCTTGTTTCTTCGCAGCTCATACATTACAGGGCCAGTGTAGAGTCCAATACCACAAGTTCTTGGCTCAGCACCACCTTTAACCCGGTCTGTACTTTCTGCAGTCATACCATACAGGGCAGTGTAAGTGCCATACCAAAGTCTGGCTCAGGCACCAACCTTTACCCTGGTCCTGTTCTTCTGCAGTCATACATACGGGGCAGTGTAAGCCATTACCACAAGTCTGGCTCAGGCACCACCCTTTACCCTGGTCTGTTTCTTCTGCAGACATAACATAAGGCAGTTAGTGCCAATACCACAAAATCTGCTCAGGCACCACCTTTTACCCTGGTCGGCTGTTCCTTCTTGCAGTCATACATACAGGGCAGTGTAGAGCCAATACTCAACAATCTAGCTCACACCACCTTTACCCAATCTGCTGGTTCCTAACTGTTCTGTGCCAAGATTTGGCGTCAAAGAATCATAAATGTGTCTACTTCTATGATTGTGATGCAAGGCCCCCAGAATGCCACTAATCTTTGATGCACTAAAAAGTGTTGTTCATACATCTACAGAGCAGGTCTTCTAATGTTTTTTGATGGCAGATAACTGTCACAGCTCCGTTCATACATATCCCCCTTTGTAATTCTTTGTTTTCACAAAAATTACATGAAATTGCATTCTGATGGTAAAGATGTCCAAATATATCCTTTATTCTTAGGGGCCGTTTATACGGCAAGTGACAAATACCGGTCGGTTATGCGACCGCTATTTGCACTGTTTTGCGGCCGTCCCTACGGCTGCGGTGGGGGGGGGGGGCTTTCTCCCGCGAGAGGGCAATGAGGGCTCGGAAAGGGGGAAATCCTCCTTGGGGGGGCACCATCGGGGGGTTTTAGTTTTGAATTGCCTTTTTTCCCCCTTAAAAAGCCTGATATCACATGGGATTTGGGGGAAAGGACGAGAGCTCAAGCGCCCTCTATTGGAGCCACTCATTGCCTCTCACCCAGCCAGCCAGTATCGCTCTGCTCTGCACTGATGAGGGGCAAAAACCCAGAAACAGCGCTGGATGCAGATGAGTGATATTGGCTTGGCTAATATCCGTTTTGCTTTCTCAATACTTAGTGGGTCAAAAGCAAATTGAGGATTTGTTACATCCAATAGAGGGTGTTTGAGCTCCCTCCCATAATGCCTTGTGATATGTAGTTTCCAAAAAATTCTAAGTGGTGCCAAATAGAGACAGCCCTTTCTATGCTGTTGTCTGTGCTGAGATAGCCCCTTAATAGAGATCAGCTTCTCATTGACAGAAACATGTTTATTAAAGGAGTCCCCAAATGTTTCAAGCAGTTTGGCTGCATTTCCTTTTGTCACTTTTTAACCAGCTACACTTTTCAGTTTTTGCCTCTCTGCATTTCAGCAGCCATACATTTTTTTTAGTGATGCAGCTGTATGAGGCCTTCTTTTATTCAGAAGTTGGGGGTAGTTTGAGGATACATATAAATTACTGTGCAATTTTATTTATATATTTTTTTAAAAAAAAAAGCATTTTTCTGCAGTTGTATTTTTTAGTATTTAGTTTTTATTTTACACCATTCATGATTCATACAAAATAACCTGTTAAATTAATTCTACCGATTATTATGGTCATATTGATACCTTATACGTTGGGAGGGTGGTATGTGTAATGCATGCGCAATAGTTTTTTAAAAATATGTATTTTTATTATATTTTTCACAGCTTTTTTTTAATCACATTACAAGATAAATATTTTTACACTTTGTTTTACATTTAAAAGAGTTGTCTCACAACGCTATTTCAGAGCCAAAAGCAGCTTTCATTTATGCATCCGGTCTCTTTCTGTTCAGGCTGTGGGTGGTTCTATTGCGGCAGTGATTAGCATATCAGCTCCGTATTTAAAGGTCTACTAAGGGCTTGTCCCCACGGCGAGGGTTTTTGGACAGTTTTTCAGACGGTTTGCGGTTTTAGAAACCGTCTGAAAACCTGCAAGCAACGCTCCCCATAGACTTCAATGTAAAAACCGTCCAGCAGTCCCCACTGCACTGTTGACAAAGGGGGTGTTTCTTCCCCCGAAAGAGGACTGAGTTTACATATACCGATAGCAATCGTTATAGATTACATCCCTCTGAACTGTTGTTCATTCTTCCGACCAGTTTCTAGACAAAAGATTGACATTGGAATCAATGTAAACCGCTCAAAACTGAGCGAGCGGTTTTTGGTGCGGTTTCTTACATGGTTTTTGGGCGGTTTTCGCAAAAAAAGTGAAGAATGATCCCACCTATAGTGGAGGTGTTTTTGGAGGTCCTTTTGTTCTTTTTTACGCAGGAAGGTCCTGCAAAGCACTTCAGTGTGAACAAGAGTCTATAAATACTCTTTTTAGCCTAAATTAAGCTGTTAACATGCACATGTGCTTAAAGTGAAAAAGTTGGCCTTTGTGCATCATTGTTAAAGGGGTTTTTACTGCTACAAAGATCATGTCTCAGATTATGGGGACAGTAAAAATAAGCACTTTTGTAATTGGTTTGCATTACCTCAGTCACTTGGTTTAGCAGATATGAGCTTTTCTGTAAATCTGTATTCTGTTTCTGCTGCTGCTGGTCGGGACACGCCCCTGGCCGGATCCCGCACCTATACACACCCCCTGCACTGGGATTGGCTGGCTGACATTTCATTCAGCCTGTTGGGATACGCCCCCAGAGAGGAAACGCCCCGGCCACACCCCCTGTGCTGTGATTGGCTGCCTGCACACTCTGTGTTTACTCCCCTCTGAGCTGTTAAAATCGATAGTGAAACCAAGGTCTGCTGGCTCTATATACATCTCCCAGCTCTAGGGTGAATGATCTGGGCAATTACTGCCTGTTTAAATCACAGATCCTCTCATATAACATAGTGTTATAGAGTCTCCTGCCTGTTAACAGGGGGAAAGGGTGGGGGCAGTGTGCATTGCTCCATATAACCCACTACAGCCTGCTAACAGTGGGGAAGGGATGGTAGTGTACACTCCTCGCATGTCTCATCAGTTCAGGCTGTGTGTATAACTGCATATAGCACAGTCATACAGTCTCCTGTCTGGTAACAGAGGGGGAGGAGGGAGGGGGCTGTGTACACTCCTCACATGTCTCATCAGTTCAGGCTGTATATATAACTTTATATAGCAGAGCAAGGAGCTTGTGGAGCCTGAAGATCTGCAGACACAGGAGCAGCATGCAAGAGGCTGAGGAGCTGTTCTCTGCAGACATCCTTCTGCTTCGGCTGCCTCACACACAATGATGATGACACAGCTTCAGTGAGGGGAGACACGCCTCTTGGGAGGAGAGACACGCCTGCTGGGAGGAGAGACACGCCTGCTGGGAGGAGAGACTTTTCCCTGGATTTCAAATTCAATCTCAGAGAATTAGCTGAACAGCGTGAACACTTCAAACGATACAACCCCTTTAAATTGTGGAGATAAAAAAAATCACATGGTTTCTTGCACCAATCAGGAATACTTTTGCACTCAGTACACTGTTCAGCTTGAAAGCCGAAAATCCAAAAACCGTTGGGAAAACCGGGACAAAAACAGTTCAAAAACCGAAAACAGCCGAAAAACAGACCGGATTTTGTGACAAAAAGGCTTTGTCCCCACGGCACTGTTTTTGCAGCCGGTTTTCAAAACCGAAAACCGTCTGCAAACCGGCTGCCAAACTTTTACACGGACCTTAATGGGGACCACTGCACGGGTTTTCCGCCCAGCGGTGTTTCAGACCACCGGCGGTCCGAAAAACATAGAACGTGTTCATTCTTCCAACCGTTTTTTGGATGGAATATCAACATGTCTATGTGAAGGAGGAGGGCTTTTCTCCGCTAACCGCAGAGAAAAGCCGCTCCCCCGGCGGCCGTGTGCATGGCATGAAAACAGGACAAATACCGGTCGGATAAACTGACCAGTATTTGTACTTTACCGTCTAAACGGTCCCAAACAGTCCAAAAACTGCTTGAAATGGAGGGTTCCGCCGAGGCAAAAACAAAGCTCTTTTTTTTCTTTGCTAATTATTCTGACATGAGAGCAGGAGATATTTATCTGAAGTCCAGAGAAGCTTCAGAGCTAAAATAAACCAAAGTAATCAGTCTCCTTTGTTTGTTATATGAGATAAAACTCAAGCTACCTGCAGTTCTGTGTGCCAACCTATCTGATGACATCAATCCTGCTATCAGATAAGACAAACAGCAGAGGCGGAAACCTAGAGAAACCTTAGTGCACTCAGAGATGATAAAATCGTTTTATCTCGTCAACAAAGAAAAATAAACAAAGCAATAGATTTGGAAAATGTCTTCATTTACTGTTCCCTGCATGTTGAAAGATAATCTTTGTAGTGATACAACCACTTTAATAATGTTTCAGGATACAGCTGTATGATATTACATTACGTACCTTGTTAGTAGGACACAGCCTGCCAATAGGACAACACACAGTATGCCCGTACAGCAGGCTTAGTAT
Organism: Phyllomedusa bahiana; assembly: GCA_025379985.1. Classification (NCBI taxonomy): domain Eukaryota; kingdom Metazoa; phylum Chordata; class Amphibia; order Anura; family Hylidae; genus Phyllomedusa; species Phyllomedusa bahiana. Next base: position 6,314 of record JAODAL010063029.1, read on the forward strand.
ACAGACAGCCTTAAAGGGGTTGTCTCACTACACTGATTCCTCTTACCTCAGTCCTATTTTCTTGGTTTCATTTTGAATTCAGGGGCGTGTTTACTGGCTTCTGCTAGGCTGCAGTAGAAGCCAGGTCTGTAGCTATAGCAACCCGTGCTAGCAGCCTATCAGGAGAGATCAAACAGGTCTGTAACTATATCGACCAGTGCTGGCAGTCTATCATGAGAGATTGAACAGGTCTGTAGCTATAGCGACCTGAGGAGCTAATGCAGCCCATACAAGAGGGGATATCTAGGAATAGGTAGGATACTGTTAATGGACATATATTGCAAAGTAACTTGTTTTTGCAAGATCTTTAACATAAAAAGCAGCAATCCTTGTAGTGAGACAACCCCTTTAAGTCCGCAGTATAATTACCAAGTGATGACATATCCTATAAAAGAAAAAAACCTGCATGCATAGTCTGAAAAGTGGTCTGATTGTGGTTCAGCCCTGAAAGCAAGTAGACTGGGGAAGAACTCTGGGGGAAAAAACAACAGGTCGCCGTGAGCAGAAGTGGGTTAGAGAAGAAACCCTATTTAATCATACATTGGAGGCACAACTAGTGCACTGCATGTTATAAGCTTGAGCTGACCTGTGACAGGTTAAAGTTGGTCTGCTAATATTGACCCGTTACACATTAAGGTAGAAAGAGTCGGCCAGTGAACAAAAAATAAATTAAATTAGTAAATCCTTAAATTACTTGCTGCAATGGCACGCACTATGGTCCAGCGCCCAGTCTGCGGTCACATCTGTGTTCCTTGCTTCTATGGCAGGTTTGCTCCACAGTCCAGACATCGGTCCGCGCTCGCTCACCGTCTCGATGTTCTATGCCCTCAGCTGCCCTCTCCTCCGCTCCCCATTGATGCTATGCTTTCTCTGCTGCACCAACCACCCCTGGCCCTTGGCTATTTTAGGACACCTCTCCCAATGTCCCACGCCCAATTGTTGGTATCATTTTCCCACATATTTCGTCTCCTTTGGTTTGCCTTCTTGTTGCTGATTTCTCCTGCTCTGTTCTTCACTCTGCCTTGCCTGCCTCCTGCCCTACCTAACTGCCCGTGTTCTGATTACATCTCTGCCTCATCCTTCTGTACCACGCTTCTCGGCTTATCAGCTGTAACCATAAGGGCCTACTCAAAGGGTAGCTACCTGGGGTTTTCCCACAGCAAAGACCAATGGGCCCCTTAGACGCCGCTCCTTGGCGTAGGTTACGCCAACTCTCCCAAGGTAACCAGCGGATTAACCTCCTGTCTCTGATGTCCATCGTGACACTTGTCCGAGTATCTATTTATCTCGCAAAATTACACAACTACGTAAAAAACCCAGATCTCCGGCGCAGATATACCAGAGGCTGGATAGTGATGCCTAATGAATCTATAACAATACTAGTGTATTAGGAATATACCTCAATTACAAGAACAGGTCAAACATACCATCATTAGAATAGAAAAGTTCCAATATTAATACATAAGAGATACACAAAAATAGGCTAAGAATACAGTCATTAGAATACATAAGTTCTGACGCGTTTCCCCCATGAATACTATGGGTTCATCAGGGAACATACTATGCAACAATGCCTATAAAATAATAACCATATAGGGGTGCTTACATAACTCCACAGAAAAGCGATGATAGCGATAAGGATAGGTCCCGATGCAATGCAATGGACCCTGTATAAGGGATGAAGAACCTACTGGATGGTAGAGCAGGGTTTTTTTATTATTGGTATTGGGGGTTTTCTAGGGTAGGTTCCTGTGCGGGGTCGCCCTTGTTGGGGCGGCTGCCCCGTGTTTTTGTGCTAGGTTTATCTTTAGGGGGCATTAGGGACTTTATAGGTTCTCTTCTTTTATATGTACTAATAAAAGTTATATTTTATTGATTCTTTTGCCTGAAGGTATTTGTGTTTCTTGTGTAGTTTTGCTATATATTTATTAGATACCGGGTAGTCGTATCAAGGGTTTTGTCCTACCCGTTTATCATTATAGGAGTCCCGTGGTTTTTGTTGTATCTATTTAGCTCCATGTAATGTTTTATGTGCTGATTTGTGCCCTTCTGATGCTTTATGTTGCCTTCCTTCTCAGCAGCTAAGCAGCAGCATTTCCGATGTAAAAGGGATTTTCTCACTACAAAGATTAGCTTTCAGCATGTAGGGACAGGTAATTGAAGACATTTGTTTTTATTTAGTTGTATTTTACTTTAGTCAGGCGATCAGAGACATTTTATCTGCTCTGAGTGCACATAGGTTTCTCTGGTTACATCTATATCTCTGCTATCTGATTAGACAGAGAGGGCGGAGAGACTTCACCGTGGACGGAGCTCACTCTGGAGAAGACGACTTTTTGGGGGACATCTATAAAAACTGTATAGGTCTTTGCTGCTCACAGCAACCAGTCAGCTCTCCCCTTTCATTTCATATAGTGCTCTAAAAATGAAAGGGGATCTGATTGGTTGGCAATCTTTACAGATCAACAATTGCTTTCACTCCTCGGAGCACCTGTAGATTTGTTTACTGAAGATTAGCTCTCCTCCACTATTCTTTGTAACCTAGTTATAGAGAAGCGAAATATGCTTACCACTGCTATAGAACCACCCACAGCTTGACAAAAGCAGAGTGAGTGCTGCTTCTGAATCAGCATGGTAAGAAAACCCCTTTAACCCCTTCCCGACATTGGACGCATGCATACGCCCTAGTTGGAAGTGACTTCCCGCAAATGGACGTATGCATACGTCCTGGCGATCGCGTGGGCTTGCAGGCAAGCCGCGCACGATCGCGACATGGAACCAGTGGTAAATTACCGCTGCCTTCATGCTGCATCACCCCGGAGTGAGCTCCGGCCACGGGTGAAAAACGCATCAAACCGCACCCCTGTCATGCCCGCATAATGATGCCCGCAGCAGGAGGAGGCTCCCCTGCCTCCGATCCGGCGCAGCAAGCGGCACAAATGCCGCTAGCTGGTCTCTTACCAGACTCCCCGGATGCTTTCTGAAAGCATCTGGGTAGTCTGGTGACGTCACCATGCCCACAATGCATTGTGGGAATGGTGTCAGTAGTTGCCATGGCGACCTGTACACAGCAGTAAACGCTGTGCATAGGTCTCCAAATTCAAACAGCAATCTAACTATTGCTTTTCCCAAGTGGGGATTTGCTGTTACAAATCCCCACTGGGGAATAGTAAAAAAATGTGAAAAAGTAAAAAATAAAAATAAAAAAAGTAAAACACAAACACAAAAAATAAAGTTAAAACACGTACACCGCCCAATCGTCCCAAAAAAGATCAAAAATAAAGTACACATATTTGGTATCGCCGCGTGCGTAACGACCCACCCTATAAATATGTCACGTTAATTAACCCGTACGGTGAAGCCGTAAAAAACCAAAAACAGTCACAGAATTGCGATTTTTGTACATCCTGCAGCACATAAAATGGAATAAAAAGCGATCAAATGTCATATAAATGCCAAATTTGTACCAATTAAAATGTCAGTTCATTCCACACAAAAAAAGTCCTTACACGTCTCTGTATACATAAAAATAAAAAAGTTATGGCTCTCAGAAAAACATTTGATGCATAAATAAAAATTTAACACAATAAAACCCCCTTTTTTTTATTTTTTTTTTTTTTTTAAAGTGCTTCAAAATTTAAAAAAAACTATACAAATAGGGTATCGCCGTAATCGTATCGACCCAGAAATAAAGCAACTGGTCTTTGGATACTGAAACGGCGAGCGCTGTTAAAAATAAAAATAAAAAACACAACTAGGTTGCAGTATTTTCTTCACCCTCCCTTTCCAAAAAAACGTTTTAAAACTGATCAAAAAGTCTTGTCCCCCCAAAAAAATTATACCAATAGAAACATCTACTCATCCCGCAAAAAACAAGCCCTTTACACAGCTCCGTACACAGAAAAATAAAAAAGTTATGGCTCTCAGACTATGGCGATGCAAGAACATGTTTTCCCTTTTGAATAAAAGGGTTTTTTAGTTTAAAAGCAGTAAAACAACAAAAAAATATACAAATTGAGTATCGCTGTAATCGTATCGACCTGCTGAGAAATACTGGCATGTCATTTTATACTGCACGGTGACCGCTGTAAAAAATAAAAAAAAAAAACACTACCAGGAATGCTATATTTTGATCAAAATGCCTCACAAAAAATCTTAATAAAAAGTGATCAAAGCGGCATATGCCCCCCAAAAATGGACAAAAATAAAAACGTCAACTCATCCCACAAAAAAAAAGCCCATAATCAGCTCCGTATACAGATAACTGAAAACTTTAAATGGCTATCAGAACAGGACAACATAAAAACCAATTTTTATAGACCTATTTCTATTGTGTAAAAAGTAATAAAACATAAAAAACTATATAAAATCTATAACATTGCAATTGTTACCGACCCCCATAGTAAAGATATCCTGTCATTTTTACTGCACGGGGAACGCTGTAAAATTGAAACCCAAAAAACATGCCGGAATTGCCGTTTTCCCCTCATTTTCATGGCCCAATGCTAAAAAAAAAAACTTTGAAACACCTGTGCACCCAAAATGTACAATACACCCCTAGATGAGATCCCTGAGCCGTGCTGAAGCCAAAATGGGGCGACTTCTGGAAGGTTTCAACTGTTCTGGTACTTTGGGGGGCTTTGTAAATGCAACATGGCCCCACCAAAATCGCGTCCAAAAGCCAAGTAACACTCCCCCCCTTAAATTTCGCCCTGGCCATGCCCCAAACACAGTTTAACACCCACATTAGGGTATTGCCGAACTTTGAAGAAAAACAAAAGTTTTGGGTGCTTTTTTTACCAGGGTGCAAATTTTAAAAATTAAACATTTTCAGCTAAAATTGCAGATCATTTGAAAAAAAAAATTTTTTTCATTTTCACAGCCTAACGCTAAAAATTTTTGTGACACACCTGTGGGGTTGATATACTCACTGCACCTCTGGATATGTTCCTTAAGGGGTGTAGTTTCCAATATGGGGTATTTTTAGGGGAGTTTATTAAGTTTTGGAACCTTAGGGCGTCTGCCCAAACCCGAAATGGCCCCTAAATAAAATTGTAATGAAAATAGAGACCCCAGAAATCCAGTAGGTGTCCTCCCATTCTGGGCTTGTGGTTAAGCCCCAAAAAATGCACTAGGCCCCCATATGGATATCTCTGAAAACGGCAGAATCTGGGGAAAACAATAATTAAGTTGCATTTCCCTGATCACATTTTTCCGTATTCTTAGTGAATAATGTATAAAACTTTAAAATCTGCAAAAAAAGTGAAATTTTGAAATTTCACCTCCACTTTGCTTTAATTCCTGTGAAACACCTAATAAACTTCCTAATAAACTTCCTAAATGCGGTTTTGAATACTTAAGGGTGTAGTTTTCTTAGATGAGGTCATTTATGGGGTATCTAACATACAGGGCAATCAAAGTCACGTTAGAACTGGACTGGTCCCTAAAAAAAAAAGTATAATTTCAAATTTTCTTGAAATTTAAAACTACTACAAAATTTCCAAGCCCCCTAAAGTCCTAAAAAAAAAAAAGACATTTAAAAAAAATGATGCCAACCTCCAGCAGACATATGGTAGATGCTAGTTATAAACTATTATGAGTGGAATAACTATCTGTCTTACATGCAGATATTTTTGAAGTTTGAACTTGGTAAATTATTCACATTTTTCACGTACTTTGATATTTTTCACAAATAAACAAGCATTTTTTGGGCCAAAAATTTCTTACTATCTTAAATCACAATGTGTCACGAGAAAGCAATCTCTGAATCACATGGATAGGTTGAAGTGTCAAAAAGTTATTCTCACATAAAGTGACACATTACAGATTTAAAAAATGGGGCTCTGTCAAAGAGGCCAAAACTGGCTCCGGCGGTAAGGGGTTAAAGCTGTTTCAATTCATACTGTAAAAACAAAGGTCCCATGGTGTTTTTTTGTGCTTTGTTTTTCTTTCTCCCTCCCAGCCTTGGTATACCTCCCGTTTCCTCCCTCATATTGAGTTAGTACCAAAGGGGTGTGACTTCAAAGCCTGCCCTGAAAAAAGACATTCTCCTTTGGTCATGTGATCTCCTGGGCTTTACACAGATCTGTTTCCTATTTGTGGATACAGAACTACTGAGCTTCCTGTCTTCTAACAGTTGATATAAAAGATCCAAATTGCTCTTTCTCTGAAATAAAGCGAAATTAGAACAGCAATGTATTTGGTAATAATCTTTAGTTATCTTTGTATACAAATTTAAAGCTAATCAATGTGATGACAATACTCCTTTAAGGGTGCCCTAAAGTGGAAGCTTGAGTTCAGGGCCAGACAACTTCAGTTGTGTAATTTTAGCCAAAGACTTCCAACCACAGTTCAATACTACAGAATGTGAAACGTCAAGTGACTTCCTTGAATCACCTCTTTTGGACTCTAGTTTTCCCATAAAAGTTGCAAGCTGTACCAAAGTTGTCTGAAACGCAACATCTGCTTGTGTCCTATCCTTGTTTGATAAAAGTGACTTACAGATCATTGTTACAATTTAAACCTTTGCAAATGATTGTAAATAATCAACAATAACTCAATGTATTAAGATTCTGACATGCAGACGTTTTTGTCTAGTCTGGGCCAAATAAAGAAATAAAGGATAAAAGGGTCTGCAGGATTTTCTTATAGAAACCTTCCAGAGAAAACAGGTTAATTTCTTCCAGGTTCCTTTCACTGAAAACTTTATTAAGACACAAATAAAATACGCATAGAAGATATCATTTAGAAATGAAGTATTAGACCTCAGTGAGTAATATATAAGGGACGGAGACAGGATCTCTTTAAATATTCTCTCAAACCACATATTTGCAGTATTTTTGGGAAGAAAATTTCTTTGGCATTCTGTATATGTTGATCAACCTCCTTTTTCTGGAAAACGTAGCCAAGATCGTGTACAGCCCAAATTTCTATGGACAAGCTGAAAAAATAAAAGTAAATTATAAAGTTATGCATGAGTCTAGTGCTATAGATTAATATGAAGACCTCATATTGCAGTAAGGTAAATCTTATATTCCCCCTCCTTGCGGGTAAAGAGACTCCACATTTTACTTTTAAAGATGGTTTTGAGACTGTTCATTTGTGTCTTTAGGAATAGTGTTGAGCGAACAGTAAAAAGTTCTAGTTCAATTACAACCTTGAACTTTTGTGAGTTCAGTTCGAAGTTCTATTCGAACTAGAACTTCGAACCCCATTAAAGTCTATGGGAGAAGATGTTCGGGTCAATTTTTATACCTATACAGGTGAGGAGAAGCTGGAATTACCAACCAGAAGAGTAAACTGGACACGTGGAACAACTTAGTGAAGAATATTTGGCTCTAAGAGTCACAGAAAAAAATCACAGGTTAGTATACTTCATTCCTTTCAATGACTGACTGAAAAGATGAGGACGGCTCGCAAGCAGGGGCGTAGCTATAGGAGGTGCAGCAGTAAAAGCTGCTACGGGGCCCTGAATCCTGAGGGGGCCCAAAAGTTCCTTTGACACATAAGAGATTTGGAGACGGTGTGTTATACAATTACTGAACCCCCAAAACTGCAAAAACTGAACTTTTGGGCACTGAGTATGATGAAGCAAATCCAAGCACTCTGTATAATATATATCCATGTATATGAGAGTTAGGCATTTAATGAGCCTCCAAATTTTGCCAAATAACAGCTTCTGGGTGTGGGAAAGATGCAGCCAGCAATACCAAACTCCCTGACTATTGCTGTCTATGGAGAGGAAAATGCTATTTAACTAAGAGCAGTCTGTACAGTACAGAGAGGGAGCTGAAAATGGTGTTCAGAATGCAATACAGTGAAATATATATAACATGGTCATGTAATTTTAGCAGCAAATGAGAGTCCTACACCTCAGTGATGACGTTTTTGACACTTCTCTGTGCTCTGCACTGATTGGATGGCCGTGAAAGTGCAGTAAGGTTATTGGATGGCCACCAAAAGTGCAGAAAGGTGATTGGATGACCGCCAAAAGTGCACCAGAAAACAGCAGATTATAGTATCATTCAATGTAATAGGCCATCCGAAATGCGAAAACCGACCACAAAATCAGTGTAAAAATATGAATTAACAAACTGAAACCGATTGTAAAATAATGGTGGATGGTCGGAATCTATAACAGACTAATTTAATTATCAAACTAAAAATTCACAGCTGGCTCTTCTATTTACAATTGCTGTGTAGACAGAGCCTAACAGTGTAAATTTGGTGCGCCCTCAAAACATCTCAACACACAGACATCAATGACATCAAACAGAAGTAGATTCCAGTGGCAGCAACCTGTGAAGCTCTAGTGACCTCGATGCCCAAGACAGTTAAGGCAGTGCTGGAAAATAATGGTGGCCACAACAAAATATTGACACTTTGGTACAATTTGCCCATTTTCGATTAGGGGTGTACTCACTTTTGTTGCCAGTGGGTTAGACATTGATCGCTGTGTGTTGAGATACACTGTGATACAAGCTGTACACAGACTACTTTACATTGTTTCATAGTGTCATATCTTCAGTGTTGTCCCATGAAAATATATAATACAATATTTACAAAAATATTTACAAAAACTTACTTTTGTGAGATCCTGTATGCCATGTATATTGGGGTTGCACTAAGCGTAATTTTAATAGTGGATGTATCACACTTCTCAGCCCCATCAATTCCTTTATAAGGGACATGTGTGCTAGGAGATGTGGTACCATAACAGACCATGCCCATTAAGGTTAAAGCCAAAGTTTGTGCAAAACAACTGACAGAATTTGAAAAAAGGGACAGTGACTAAAGCCATCTATAGCAACAGTAAAGGATCATTAGTCCAAAAAAAGTCAGTATTAATAATACATTAACAAAGCCTATAGTGTATTGATACAGAACAACTTAATTATTAAAAGGCCTCCAAATAAAAAAAATCATAAGAATATTAACAGCTTTATGGGGAGCAACATAGTCACATAAACAGTAAGAAGAAATAAAATGATCAAAAATGCAAAATATCCTAGGAATATATTTTATATCATGTTGTCTTTAATTATCAGACTAAAAATGCACAGCTGGCTCTTCCTGCAACAAGGAAAATTAGGATCTTTACAAATTCATCACGGATTTATCCAGTGAAAAATTCATATCAGGGGTGTCAGAGTTAAAAGAAGTAGGACAACATGTATGAAACTTGCCACCGACAGGCCAGTCTAAAAAACAGGACAAAATTTATATATAATATATATATATATATATAATATATTTTAAAAAAATATATATATATATAAAATATAAAATATATATATATATATACACTCACCGGCCACTTATTAGGAAACACCATGCTAGTAACGTTTGGACCCCCTTTTGACTTCAAAACTCCTCAATCTTCGTGGAAATAGATTCAACAAAGTGCGGAAGCATTCCTCAGAATTTTGGTCCATATTGACATGATGGCATCACACAGTTGCCGCAGATTTGTCGGCTGCACATCCATGATGCGAATCTCCCCGTTCCCCAAAACATCCCAAAGATGCTCTATTGGTTTGAGATCTGGTGACTGTGGAGGCCTTTTGATACAGAGAACTCATTGTCATGTTCAAGAAACCAGTCTGAGAGATTTCCAGCTTTATGACATGGCGAAATTAATCCTGCGAAAGTAGCCATCAGATGTTGGGTACATTGTGGTCATAAAGGATTGGATATGGTCAGCAACAATACTCAGGTGGGCTGTGGCGTTGCAACGATGCTCAATTGGTACCAAGGGGCCCAAAGAGTTCCCAAGAAAATATTCCCCACACCAGACACCACCACCACCAGCCTGAACCGTTGAACAAGGCAGGATGGATCCTTTCTTTCATGTTGTTTGACCCCAAATTCTGACCCTACCAACCCAATGTCGCAGAAAGAAATCGAGACTCATCAGACCAGGCAACTTTTTTTTCCAATCTTCTACTGTCCAATTTCGATGAGCTTGGGCAAATTGGAGCCTCATTTCCTGTTCTTAGCTGAAAGAGATGGCACCCGTGTGGTCTTCTGCTGCTGTAGCCCATCTGCCTCAAAGTCGCCGTACTGTGCGCTCAGAGATGCTCTTCTGCCTCCCTTGGTTGTAACGGTGGCTATTTGAGTCACTTTTTGCCTTTCTATCAGCTCGAACCAGTCTGCCCATTCTCCTTTGACCTCTGGCATCAACAAGGCATTTCCGCCCACAGGACTGCCGCTCACTGGATGTATTTTTCTTTTTCGGACCATTCTCGTAAACCCTAAAAGATGGTTGTGCGTGAAAATCCCAGGAGATCAGCAGTTTCTGAAATACTTTAGACCCAGCCCTTCCGGCACCAAAAACCTTTCCACGTTCAAAGGCACTCAAATCACCTTTCTTCCCCATACTGATGCTTTGGTTTGAACTGCAGGAGATTGTCCTTGACCAATGTCCCACATGCCTAAATGCACTGATTTTCCCGCCATGTGATTGGCTGATTAGAAATTAAGTGTTAACGAGCAGTTGGACAGGTGTACCTAATAAAGTGGCCGGTGAGTGTATATCCATACATAACAATATCAGCAGCACACAAAATTAGAATACGTTGAAAAAAACATTCCTGCTTTAAAAAAAAAACACGAAAGTTTTATGAGGTTCTTAGTTCCACTTTCACAAAATTGTTTAAATCCACCTTCGATTTCAACAGCCCTAAAAAGGGGGGTGGGTCCAACTACTTACACAACCTATATTTCTCTGGGGCCCTCCAACCTACTTTTTTTGAAGTGAAGGCCCCAAAGCACTACATACATGCACTGTTTAAAAAGTCTTGTAATGGGGGGAGTGCAAAAAACCCAAGAGGAGGCCCCCCAGCCCCCCCTATATACTCCAAAAAAAATTTTTTGGTTCAGCCCTCCAAAAAAACTTTAAATAGGGGTGCACCTTGAGGGCTGAAATCTAAATAACCAAACAATTCCACCACAAAAAAGAATACTTTAAAAAAAAAACATTCCTTTTTAAAAAAAAAAACACAAAGTTTTATAGGTTCTTAGTTACACTTATTCACACACGTGTAACATGTAACCCCCTGCATTTGAGGCTGTGAAGTCGAAGGGCTTAAAAATTTTTTGCGCAAAAGTGTGAACAAAAAACCTCTTTTAAATTTTTCTGTTTTTTTAAAGCGGGAATTTTTTTTCAACGATTCAATTTTTTGTGGCTGATATTGTTATTGTTTTTAGATTACAGCCACACAGCGGACCCAATTTAAATTTTTCTGGGGGTTAAACCAAATATGTTTTTGGATTAATATATAAAACATATAAAATATTTATATATATATATATATATATATATATAATAAATATATATAAATGGTCCTTAAAGGGTTTTTCTCACACAAAGATTAGCTTTCAACATTTGGAAAACACTAAAAAAAATAATAAAATAAAGATTTTTCCAAATATATTGCGTTGTTTCATTTTTTTTTTAAGGACTACAAGTGTTTTTTTATCACCTTCTGAGCTCTCTCGGTTCCCCAAGTGACTGTCGTGTACTTCTCCCAAACGCTTTTTCTATCTATAGCAGGGAGTGACACATCACACAGGTGGCTGCAGCACGAACTCCAAACAGTGAGAGTTTGTTTGTTAACGATATTTCAGACAAAAGCCAGTAATTACTGGCGTTTACTTTAATTCAGAACTTCCCTGGCCCAAAACAGCAAATTTATCTAATTACAGATGGGAATACTGGAGCTCATATGCTAATTACAGACAGCTTGACCAGGAAGTGACAGACAAAAAAATTTTTTCATTATGCACCTATGAAACTTTTTAGATGAACAACCCCCCTTTAAAAACCCCAGTTTGGGGGCCCTTCCTGACAGAGCCCCTCTTTTTTAAAACTGACATGTCACTTTATTGGGAATAACTTTTTTTGATACTTTTTCCAAAACCCGTTTTCAAGACTGTTTTCCTGACACATTATTCCCCTTTGGTAGAAGAAAATTTTGTCCCTACAATCCTTGTTTATTTGGGAAAAAATATCAAAAAATTTGGAAAATGTGGAAAAAAATTTGCCATTTTCAAGTTGAAAAATTTTTGCACTTAAGACATTAAATACACAAAAATAGTTTATAACTAGCCTACAATATGTCTACTTTAGTGGGATATAATTTTTAAATGTCTTTTTTTTAAAAACTTTTAAAATTTTTAATTTTTTTTACATTTTCAAGAAAATCCGCAAAAACAAATTTTTTAGGACTTCCCTTTTTGACGTGGCTTTCAGGGTCGGAGATACCAAAATTACACAATGCGCTATTTTACTCAACCACAACCTTTTGTTATAAAGGGGGACACTGGATTTTGGAATCTCGTTTCATTAGATTTTCGTACCCTCACTTTAGGTTTTTCAGAACCCAAACTGCTAAAAACCAATAAACACCCTAAAAATTATTAATTTTTTAAACTACACCTCTCAAGGGAAAATATCCAGGGGTGCATGGGTTAGGACCCCTTATTTTTCACAAATTTTTTTTAGTGTTAGGCTGTGAAAATGAAAAATTTTTTTTTTCCAACAAAAGCATTTTTAGCTGAAAATTTTCATTTCAAAAGCCATAGGAAATAAACCACTCCAAAATTTGTTTCACAATTTCTTCCGATTTTAGCAAAACCCATATGTGGGAAAAACGGTTAGGTACATGCAGCCATACAAGGGAAGGAGCGCTATTTGGCTTTTTAAAAAACAGATTTTGGTGGGGCCTGTCCATTTTCAAAGCTTCCAAAGTATCAGACAGTAAAACCTTCCCGAAGTCGCCCATCTTGGATTTATAGTCCTCATGGAATTCAACTAAAGGGGTATCCCTGCATTTGGGGCCCACAGGTGTTCCACGCTTTTCAGGTTGGGCCATAAAAAAAGGAAAAAAAAAACCCGTTCTGTATTTGGTTTTTTATTTTACGCGTTTTGCCGGGGGTAAAATATATGATAATACCTATATATGATAAGTAGGTCGGTACAATTACAACAATAATAACTTTAATATTTTTTTTTGTTTTACTTTCTACAAAATTTTTTTTAAAAAACTCATAATCTTACATCTAAATTTTTTAAAATTTCAAAAAATTTTA
>JAODAL010063030.1:0-19443 GCA_025379985.1 Phyllomedusa bahiana
TAGTCAATTCCAGTTAACTAAAATGGTGGTTGATAGATTCCTTTTTCCGGCACTTTTTAAATGTGGGGGTCATGCAGGTTTGGGGCTCATGCTGTGGCCCAGGACAGGTATAGTCAATGTCCAGTTCAACTAACATGATGGTTCAAATCATACTTCATACTGGCAATTTTTAATTTGTGGGTGATGCAGGTTTAAGGGTCGGGCTGTGGTACAAGACAGGGATAGTAAATGGTCTGGGACTTTTTTTCTGTGACTTTTATAACCTAAGTGTGTTGCATAAGATGTAGCACGTATCCATTTGATTTGTTGTGGATGTTTAATTTTCAGCTTCTCCAGCCTTGTTTGGGTGTAATAATGAAGGTGTTGTTGCTCTCCCATAGACTTTAATGGTCATCGCGCATAATCGATGCTCACTATCGAAAAACCTTATCGATAGCGGCCGACTATCGATCGATCTCGATAGCCAACGCAATCGCTCAACACTAGTCACCGGTGTAAGTGACGGAAGTGGAATTCTCTAACCACTGTTTAATTTCCTTTTCTTTAAATGTTTCAGAGACTCCGCGGATGGGCAGGAGGCTGAATTCGTCCCTCATGGAGGAAGCAGATGTAATACAATCCTTTGAGGATTTTCTTCAGAGCCAGGTACCTTTATTAGGTCTTTGCGGCAGTAAGACCGAGTGGTGGAAGATGTTCAAGAAAAGAGCAGCGAAGTTCTTCTGCCAACTCTCGAGCCTCAGAGCTCTGAGCAGGTATCACCTGTATCAGGGCCTGAGGAGGAAACTCGAGCAGCTTGTCTCGGATAGAGGTGGCCGGGAGGACATCTCCAGAGTGAAAGCTCTCCTAAAGAGGTGCCAGTACGATAGATACTCGTCTTAAGTTCTTAAGAGGGATTTCAGCAGGTACCGCTCCCCCGACCTCTACAAGAGCTGTAAGGCGAAGGTAGTTTCTAAGCTGGTGTTGGGCCTGATTGATAGTACAGGATCTCTGAATCGCTCGCGATCAGGGATTCTGGAGGTCGTCAGATCATACTACTCGTGCCTCTTAAGGGAGAAGGAGCTCAACCGGGATGAGATGTCGAGTTTCCTAGCTGAAGCCATTCCCGATGCCAGGGTAGATCCCTCTCTTGATGTTTTGGCGGAGGAGATCAGGGTCGAAGAAGTGCAGCGGGTGATTGAAGGGCTTAGCCTGAAGAAATCGCCAGGTCCGGACGGCTTAACGTCTGAGTTCTATCGGACCTTTAAGGACATCTTGGCTCCCCTCTTGACTGACGTGTTTAACAAGTGTCGGTCCTCGGGCGCCCTTCCGCGGTCAATGAGGAGGTCCGCCCTGATCCTTCTGTCAAAGGCTAAAGATCTGTCCTGTGTTGAGAATTGGAGGCCCATAGCTCTTCTTAACACGGACTGGAAGATTTTGGCAAAAGTCCTTTTCAACAGGCTGGTGCAGTTCGCGGCACCGGAAGCCACTCTGAAGGTGGTAGCATACGCCGATGACATGTCCCTCTTTGTCACCTCGAGAGGGGAGGCAGAGCTGGTTATGTCTGAGGTGGAGCGCTACTCGTCCAAGATCAACCCGGATAAGTGTGAGAGTCTCTGGTTGGGAGGTGGAGATCCTTGCTTTGATCTCCCAGACACCCTTCCAAGGCCCCAGTCATCTGCTAAAATCTTGGGCGTTGAATTTGGCCAGGGGGATTACCCTGAGCGAAATTGGGACAGCAGGCTGAAAGACGCCGCCCTCAAGGTCAACCAGTGGAAAAGGTGGTCTTTAACCCTTAGGGAAAGGGTTAGGCTGATCAAAACTTACCTGATTCCGCTTTTTATCTATTTGGGCAGTGTGTGTCTTTTGCAGGAGGCTAGAATCTTCAGCCTGTTTTTCCAGTTGTTATGGGGGAACAGGATTAACCTAATTAAGAGGGAGGTGACGTATCGCACCAGGAGGTTGGGGGGTTTATCTATGGTCAACCCCGTGGTGTTCCTTGTGAACACCTTCTTCAAGATCAACATAGGTGCCCCTCTGGCTTCAGAGGCCTCCTTGGTGGGTACTCTCTTGCCGGGGAGGGTTTTCGGCCTTTCTTCCAGGAATGGGAGACAGGAGGGCGAGTGAAGAATTTTCCCGCACGCAGCACCGACACAATTCCCGGTTATGTCGCACCGACTCTGAAGGCTATTCGCCAGGGGGGTCTGGGAATGTGGGAGATCAGGACTCTGTCGAGGAGGCTACCCTTTGACAAAATTAGGGTCCCTTGGTTTGAACTAATTTCCAGGGTAAAGCCCCCTGGGGGGACGGGGCCTTGAAGTGGAGAAACTCTGAGGAAAGGGGTTGTCCTGGGGAGGAGTGCGGTTCTGTACTGGAAAGTATGGACCATTTCTTACTTCAGTGTCCCTTTAACATACGGGTATACAAGTTGGTTGGGGCATTCACCGGCTGGAAAAACCTAGCCAACCTCTCCTACCCGGAGTGGGCCTATGGGGCATTCAAGAACCTGGGTGGTCGGGACCGGGTCTCACTTTTTATAGTGGCTCAGGTGGTTAAGTACCACATGTGGAATGCACGGTGCTTAGTGTCCATCCAGCGGAAAATCCTTCCCGAGGGTGAGGTGTTGAGAAATATAACGGGTGACCTGGTGAAAATAACATCTTTGTAGGTTGAAATACTGGGCCCTGAGAGGGCTGACTTTCTTTGGAGGGGCTTCTCCTTTAGGGTGCCTTAATCGGGATACCTCCCATCCTGGTGGTTGGCTGGCATGACACCTTAGCCATTTGTTTTGCTTTTTAGGCCATTAGGTGGTAAGGGACTTACGGGTGCCAAACCAGCGCCCCATTGATGCCTACTTGTTTTGTTAAGTTGGTTCAGTGGAGAGGGCCCGTTGCATGGTTCGTGCTGCCCCTGGTGGTGGAGTGGGCTGGTGCTGGGTGTGTCGTCTCTGGTGTGCCTTTTGCCCTGTGGGATGTGGGGGTTCTGGGGTGTTTGCTGCTCGGGCCTGGCAGCTGGCTGCGGGCTGTCGGGTCTGGGTGGCTGGTGCTCTGGGATGGCCGTGCTTCGGGTGGTGGGAGGGGCACTGCTGGGGGGGGGGGCATGTCGGGTGCTGGTCCGCACTGCCTGTAGTGGGGGTGTGTGGACTGTGTGGTGTGTCCTCTGTAAGCGGTATTGGTTAGGTTAGTTCGTATGGTTAATGATTTTGTATATTATGTATTTTGTATATAGTGTATATATTTGTATATAAGTGTATATGTTTGTGTATAAGTGTGTAGGTAGCGGGGATTTCTGGTGGGAATTAGGTAGGTGGGGAGGGGCGCAAAAGGGCAGCCCACCATAAAGAACGAAGGGTTGGACTTCGATAAGGGTCGTGGTGGGCCACTTAGGCGGAATGCCTATTCTCATTTATTCTCATTTATTGTTCATGACAGTTTGGACATGGTGGACTTTTTGTTGCCAGATTGGCAAGTTTGGTTTAGGTTCTAAGCTATTTTCGTTATTTTCATTATTTTTTCTATATATAGATATGTATTTTAAAAAAAAAATTTCACTGTGTGATATGTGTGCACAGGTGGAATGTGTGTGTGGTGGTGGGGACTGCATGGGGAGGGATGGATGTATAGTTTGAAGTGTGGGAGATAGGTATGATAAAGGGGGGGTAGTTTAATGTGTGAATTATTGTTTGTGAGACGGTTGGCTAAGTTTCGTTGTTGTAGAGTTATTGTGGAAAAAAAATATCACTAGGTGTGGCATGTGTGCACGGGGGCGTGATTGTGGTGGAGGGGCATGTATGGTGTAGAGTTAATGGTGTGGTATTGAAAGGGGTGTGTAATATTTTGTACATAATATTTTGTACATATTAAGTTAGTCTGGACCAGCTTAGGCAGGCATTTTCTTTTCCCAAGTTGGGTAATTTTGCTTCTTATGGACTTATGCCCAGTATGGGCAGCATTTTAGTTGATGCCTGGGTGGCTAAGCCTCAGTAAATTATCCTTTTGAGCCGTAAAGTTGGACGTTTTAGTTGGACATTTTAAGTCGGTAAGGCCTATTAAGTTGGACATTTAGCACCAATCTTGGTCGGACATTTTAGTTTGATTATGGTTATGTTTCTATGGATACCTGTTTTATATTTTTCTAATAAAAAGATTTCCGGCAAAAAGCTAAATTTTTTCGCCGGCTGAAATGGCGCCGCGGAGTTAACCCCGACCTTGCCGGAAGTGAAGCTGGGTAGAAAATTTAGATGGTCAAGCCTTGGGTCCTTCGGAAACGGGGTTGGCAGGATCAGGCTGGTTTTGACTAAAGATGGCAGAAATTCTAAGACCGCGGGTGGCGACTCCGGCGAAAAACTAAATTTTTTGCTGGCTAAAATGGAGCCACGGAGTTAACCCCGACCTTACCGGAAGTGAGGCTTTAAAAAAATTTGGAGGGTCAAGCCTTGGTTTCTTGGGAAATGGGGTCGCCGGGATCAGGCTGGTTTCACCTAAAAATGGCAAAAATTCTAAGCCCGCGGGTGGCGATTCCGGCGAAAAACGAAAATTTTTTCTGGCTGAAATGGCCCCACAGAGTTAACCCCGGCCTTGCTGGAAGTGAGGCTGAGCAAAGAATTTGGAGGGTTAAGCCATGGTTTCTTGGGAAACAGGGTCGGCGGGATCAGGCCGGTTTCACCTAAAAATGGCTAAAAATAATAAGCCCGGTGGTGGCGATTCCAGCGAAAAAATCGAATTTTTTTTTGCCGTCTAAAATGGAGCCATGGAGTTAACCCCGACCGTACCGGAAGTGAGGCTTTGCAAAAAATTTGGAGAGTCAAGCCTTGGTTTCCTTCCTAAATGGGGTCAGCCGGATAAGGCTGGTTTTGGCTAAAAATGGCAAAAATTCGAAGTTCGAGGGTGGCAATTCCGGCGACAAATGACATTTTTTGCCGGCTGAAATGGCGCTGCGGAGTTAACCCCGACTTTGACGGATGTGAGGCTGGGCAGAAAATTTGAAGGGTCTAGCCTTGGCTCTTTCAGAAACGGGGTCGGCGGGATCAGGCTGGCTTTGACCCAAAAATGGCAAAAATTCGAGGTCCGCGGGTGGCGATTCCGGTGAAAAACTAAAAATTTTTTGCTGGCTAAAATGGAGCCACGGAGATAACCCCACCCTTACCGGAAGTGAGGCTTGGCAAAAAATTGGAAGGTCAAGCCTTGCTTTCTTGGGAAACTGGGTCGGCATGATCAGGCTGGTTTCGCCTAAAAATGGCAAAAATTCTAAGCCCGTGGGTGGCGATTCCGGCGAGAAACGAAATTTTTTTGCTGGCTGAAATGGCCCCACAGAGTTAACCCCCACCTTGCTGGAAGTGAGGCTGGGCAGAAAATTTGGAGGTTCTAGCCCTGGTTCCTTCGGAAAAGGGGTCGGCGAGATCAGGCTGGTTTTGACCCAAAAATGGCAAAAATTTGAGGTCCGCGGGTGGCGATTCCGGCGAAAATCTAAATTTTTTCGCCGGCTGATATGGCACCATGGAGTTAACCCCGACCTTGCCGGAAGTGAAGCTGGGTAGAAAATTTGGATGGTCAAGCCTTGGGTCCTTTAGAAACGGGGTTGGCGGGATCAGGCTGGTTTTTAATAAAATTGGCAGAAATTCTAACACCGCGGGTGGCGATTCCGGAGAAAAACGGAAATTTTTTCCTGGCTGAAATGGCGCGGCGGCGTTAATCCCGACCTTGACAGAAGTGAGTCTGAGCAGAAAATTTGAGGGTCCAGCCTTGATTTCTTGGGAAACGGGGTCAGCGGGATCAGGTTGGTTTTGCCTAAATATGGCAAAAATACTAAGACCGCGGGTTGCGATTCCGGCAAAAAACAAAATTTTTTGCTGGCTAAAATGGAGCCACAGAGTTAACCCCAACCTTACCGGAAGTGAGGCTTTGCAAAAAAATTGGAGGGTCAAGCCTTGCTTTCTTGGGAAACTGAGTCGGCATGATCAGGCTGGTTTTGCCTAAAAATGGCAAAAATTCTAAGCCCGCGGGTGGCGATTCCGGCGAGAAACGAAATTTTTTTGCTGGCTGAAATGGCCTCAGAGTTAACCCCCACCTTGCTGGAAGTGAGGCTGAGCAAAAAATTTGGAGGGTTAAGCCATGGTTTCTTGGGAAACGGGGTCGGCGGGATCAGGCTGGTTTCGCCTAAAAATGGCTAAAAATTCGAAGTTCGAGGGTGGCAACTCCGGCGAAAAATGAAATTTTTTGCCGGCTGAAATGGCGCCGCGGAGTTAACCCCGACTTTGACGGAAGTGAGGCTGGGCAGAAAATTTGGAGGGTCAAGCCTTGAATCTTTCAGAAACTGGGTCGGCGGGATCAGGCTGGTTTTGACCCAAAAATGGCAAAAATTCGAGGTCCGCGGGTGGCGATTCCAGCGAAAAACTAAATTTTTTTGCCGGCTGAAATGGTGCCGCGGAGTTAACCCCGACCTTGCTGGAAGTGAAGCTGGGTAGAAAATTTGGATGGTCAAGCCTTGGGTCCTTCGGAAACGGGGTTGGCAGGATCAGGGGGTTTTGACTAAAAATGGCAAAATTCTAAGACCGCGGGTGGCACCCCGGCGAAAAACTAAATTTTTTCTCCGGGCTGATAGGGGCGCGGAGCGTTAACCCACCTTGGGGAAGTGAGGCTGACAGAAAATTTGGGGGGGTCAAGCCTTGATTTTTTGGGGAAACGGGGTCACGGCGGGTTTGGTTTTGCCTAAATATGCAAACATTCTAAGCCCATGGGGGTGATTCCGGAAAAAAAAAAATTTTTTTTTTGTGGCTGAAATGGCGCCAGGGGAAACCCCAGACCTTGCGGGAAGTGGGCTGAGTTAAAATTTTGGGGGGTTTAAGTTTTGGTTTCTTGGGAAACGGGGTCGGGGGGATCGGGTTGTTTCGCCTAAAAAAGCCGCCGCTTGAAAGATGGGGGGGGTAGAGGGGCGGGGGTGTAACCCCTGGTCCCCCTATTTCCCGCCCCCATCGTTCGAGACCCCAGCGGAGAGCGAGCTAGGAGGAGGAAGAGCGTTAGAGCGTGAAGGTGCCTTCCCCCCCCAATAAACTCCCGTACGATGATTCGGTAGCCTGGGAAAGGAAAAAAAAGGAAAAAGAAAGCGGGGAAGCGGAAAATAGGGGGAATCCAAAGGGCCCCCTTCCCTGAACTCCCTCCAGTATTTAAAGGGGAAGGGGCGTCCTTCCTCCCCTCTGGTAGCCTTTCAAATAAGTTCGCCGTAAACTTGAGGATGGCATCCCTCCTCATGGAGGCGAGAGTCGGCGGACGGGGCGTCGAGGTGGCCGTCCGGGGGGGCCGGCTCCCTTCCACTGGGGGCAAGGGTTTCCTCAGGAAGGGCGGCCTGGGAACCCGCTGGGGGGATGGCGAAGCGATGGACTCTTCTGTCTGCCTAAAAAGATCAAGCCAGGAGAAGGCGCGTAAGGTAAAGCCCGGTCCTTTCCAGAAACAATCCAGGAATTCCCTACCTACTGTCCCTCGATTCAGGGCCCTTGATTAAGGGACAGGGGAAAAAAATGGGAAAAAGGGAAAAAGGGAAGGAGGGTTTTAAGAAAATGGTGGGAAAGGCAAAAAACAAAAAAGAAAAAAAGATGGGGGTTTTTCCAATGGTTGTATTATCAATTTATGTTGCTATGTTATATTACTTTCTTTATGCATAATGTATATTATAATTTTTCATTTTTTTTTAGGTATTCTTTTTGCCATTTTGTTTGGTTGGTTAGTAGGCAGGGGCTCTCAAATTCCATCACCAAGGATGGCGACACCCTCTCTGTTGAAACTGGCCTCCATTAACGTTGCCAGCATCAGATCGGATGCGGCAAGATATACGGCGTTCCATTTTCTCGGCCGCGCGTAAGCCGACATCTTCTTTTTGCAAGAGACACGGCTGCAAAACATCGCAGCGGTAACTAAGGCCAGGAGAGAGTGGCGCCTTGGGCCTTCGTTCTGGTCCCTTGCAGCAGAGCCGTATTCCGGAGTGGCGGTCCTTTTTACTGCAACGGTTAAAAGCAGACGGGTTATGGAACTTGAGATGGGGAGGTGCCTGGTTATTGATGCCGACATGAATGGGCAGAGGCTTCGCCTCAGTCACATCTTCGCTCCCCAAACAAAGGGGGAGCGTAAAAGCCTATTTGTGAAGGTAAAGCCCCTTCTTTTTACCAGCCGACAGGTGATCTTTGGAGGTGATTTTAACACCATCACAAGGCCTTCAGATAGGGGAGGCTCCATAGATCGCCTGGGCTATGATAGAAAAAGCGTGAATAGATACCTCAGATGCTGCCGGGTGGACCCCATAGGAACTCCCTAGGTCCCCCCGGGGGTAACCTTTTTTAGGGGTAGATGTAGGTCACGTATGGGACGGGTTTTTTTTTGAGAGGAAACCCTTGCGTCACCTGTTCAGTGAGGAAGGGGAAATTTCTCCGCCCTGTTTTTTTTCCTTTTTTTAAAAATGTTTCAGAGACTCGCGGATGGGCAGGGGCCCCTGGGGCTGAATTCGTCCCTCAGGGAGGAAGCAATGTAAGACAATTTTTAGGATTTTTTCGACCCAGGTACCTTTTTTGGGTCTTTGCGGCAGTAAGACCGAGTGGGGGAAAAAGATGTTCAAAAAAGAGCATTCCAGAGTAAAAGCCTCCCAAAGAGGTGCAGTAGATAGATACTGTCTTTAGTTCTTGAGGGGGATTTAGCAGGTACCGCCCCCCCGACCCTACAAGGCTGTAAGGCAAGGTAGTTTCTAAGCTGGTGTTGGCCTGATTGATAGTACAGGATCTCTAATCTTTTTCCCGATCGGGTTCGGGAGGTCGTAAAGGATATACTCATGTCTTAAGGGAGAAGGAGTCAACCAGGATGAGATGTCGGGTTCCGGGTGAAGCCGTCCCCGAAGCCAGGGTGACTCCTTCTTATGTTTTGGCAGAGGAGATCAGGGTCAAAGGGAAGTGCAGCGGGGGATTGAAGGATTGCTGAAGAGATCCCCCGGTCCGTACGGCTAACGTCTGTTCTATTGGACCTTTAAGGAATCTTGGCTCCCCACTTGACTGACCCTGTTTTAAGGGTCGGCCCCTGGCGCCCTTTTCCCCGGTCAATGAGGGGGTCCGCCCGATTTTCTGTCAAGGGGTAAGGATTTCCCCTGTTTAGAATTTGGGGCCAAAAAGCTCTTCTCAAACGGACCCGGGAAAATTTTGGCAAAAGTCCTTTTCAACAGGCTGGTGCAGTTTGCGTCCCGACTGGGATCCAGCACTGCTCTGTTCCAGGCCGGAGCACCTTAAGTGCCATACTTGGTGTCCGAGAGGCAGTGGAGCAGGGCAGGGCGGGCCACTGGAAGGGGTATTTGCTGTCCCTGGATCAGGCAAAAGCGTTTGATCGGGTTAACCACGAGTACCTCTGGTCGGGCCTTGAGAGGTACGGCCTGCCGGGGGGGTTCATTGGCATGTTAAAGATCTTGTATGCCAGGGAGAGTCTTTCCCCCTTGTGAACGGTTGGTCTGGAAGGCCTTTTGCAGTTGGGTCCGGTGTGCCCGCTGAGTCCGCTCTTCTACGTGTTCGCGATCGATCCCCTTTTAAGGAGGATTGAGCGTGGACCGTTGGCGAGAGTCGCCGCAGTCCCGGCGGCACCGGAAGCCACTCTGAAGGCGGTAGCGTACGCCGATGATGTGTCCCTCTTTGTCGCCTCGAGAGGGGAGGCAGAGCTGATCATGTCTGAGGTGGAGTGCTACTCGGCTGCATCCGGGTCCAAGATCAACCCGGATAAGTGTGAGAGTCTCTGGTTGGGAGGTGGAGATCCTTGCTTTGATCTCCCGGACACCCTTCCAAGGCCCCAGTCATCTGCTAAAATCTTCGTAGTTGAATTTGGCCAGGGGGATTACCCTGAGCGAAATTGGGACAGCAGGCTGAAAGACGCCGCCCTCAAGGTCAACCAGTGGAAAGGGTGGTCTTTAACCCTTAGGAAAGGGTTAGCCTGATCAAAACTTACCTGCTTCTGCTTTTCATCTATTTGGGCAGTATGTGTCTTTTGCTGGAGCCTTACCGGGCTAGGATCTTCAGCATGTTTTTCAAGTTGTTATGGGGGAACAGGATGAACCTAATCAAGAGGGAGGTGACGTATCGCACCAGGAGGTTGGGGGGTTTATCTATGGTCAACCCCGAGGTGTTCCTTGTGAACACCTTTTTTAAGATCAACATAGGTGACCTCTGGCTTCAGAGGCCTACTTGGTGGGTACTCTCTTGCCGGGGATGGTTTCGGCCTTTCTTCCAGGAATGGGAGACAACAGGGCGAGTGAAGAACTTGCGCACGCAGCATGGACATCTCCCGGCTTATGTCGCACCGACTCTGAAGGCTATTCGCCGGTGGGGTCTGGGAATGTGGGAGATCAGGACTCTGTCGAGGAGGCTCCTTGACAATAGGGTCCTGTTGACCCAGTTCCAGAAGCCCCTGGCCCTCAGGGATTGCCCAGGTTCGGATCTTCGGGTGGGCCTCAATCTTCTCAATAGCAAGAGGATCCCTAACAAGTTTTGGGACTTGGCCTGGCACTGCTTCCACGGAAGGCTGTACGTGAGGGACAACTTGAAGAGGAGAAACTCTGAGGAAAGGGGTTGTCCTGGGGAGGAGTGCGGTTCTGTACTGGAAAGTATGGACCATTTCTTACTTCAGTGTCCCTTTAACATACGGGTGTACAAGTTGGTTGGGGCCTCCACCGGCTGGAAAACTCTAGCCAACCTCTCCTATCTGGAGTGGGCCTAAGGGGTATTCAAGAACTTTGGTGGTCGGGTCCGTGTCTCACTTTTTATAGTGGCTCAGGTTGTTAAGTACCACTCGTGGATTGCATGGTGATTAGTGTCCATCCAACAGAAAATCCTTCCCAAGGGTGAGGTACTTAGTAACATCACGGGTGACCTGGTAAAGATAAGATCAGTGGAGGTTGAAAGATTGGGCCCTGAGAGGGCTGCCTTTCTTTGGAGGCTTCTCTTTTAAGGTGCCCTAGTCTGGATGCTGCCCGTCCTGGTGGTGGGCTGGCATGACACCTTAGCCTTTTGTTTTGCTTTTTAGGCCAATCAGGTGGTAAGGGGCTTACGGGCGCCAAACTTGCGCCCCATTGATGCCTACTTGTTTTGTTAAGTTGGTTCAGTAGAGGGGGTCCATTGCATGGTTCGTGCTGCCCCTGTTGGTGATGTGGGCTGGTGATGGGCGTGTCGTCTCTGGTGTGCCTTTTGCCCTGTGTGGTGCGGGGGTTCTGGTGTGTTGGCCGCTCGGTCCTGGCAGCTGGCTGCGAGCTGTCGGGGCTGGGTGACGGGCGCTCCGGGGCGGCCGTGCCTCGGAGTGTGGGGGGCGCTGCTGGGGGCGGCATGTCTGGTGCTAGTCCGCACTGCCTCTAACGGGGGTGTGTGGACTGTGTGGCGTGTCCTCTGTAAGCTGTATTGGTTGGGTTGGTTTGTAAGGTTATTGATTTTGTATATTATGTATTTTGTATATAGTGTATATATTTATATATAAGTGTATATGTATTTTGTATATAGTGTATATATTTGTATATAAGTGTATAGGTTTGTGTATAAGTGTGTAGGTAGTAGGGATTTCTGGTGGGGCTTAGCTAGGTGGGGAGGGGGGAAAAAGGGATGCCCACCATGAAAGACGAAGGGTTAGACTTCGATAAGGGTCATGGTGTGTGTTTTGCGGCAGTTTTAATGTTGTGGCAGCTTTGCTCTAGCAACTTTCTCCTTCTTTCACGATCGAAAATAAAGAAACAGTGTACACTGTTTCTTTATTTTCGATCGTGGAAGAAAGGTTGATCTTGATAGGCAAAAGCTGCCGCAACATTTGGGGTCTCGTCCGGGATATCTCATGCAAGAGGAGGAGACGGGTCACGTGTCTACATGCATCTAGAAGGGATAATTGGACAGAGCGCACGGGTGAGGTTTCTTTCCCAGAGAATCCATTTCTCCTTTCAAATTGTATCTAAAGACCTGTCACTATCTTGTAAGCAGATATCTTATCTCCATTCTTCCACGTATCACGTTAGTATTACTTTTAAAGTAATTTTAAGAATACTGTGTGGAGTTTAGAGTGATAAGTTAATAAGTTAAGTTGATATTGTCATATTTGCTTAAGTAAACTGAATTATTGATTAGGTCTGTCAGTCTGTTATCTTTGTGTGTGTTTGTTTTTGTGATTTTTTATAGGTAATAGGCGCCTGCCATCGTGTGGTGAGATAATTTAATGTCATATTAAGTAAATTTTATACAGATTGTTGTGTTTTATAAGGATAAGTATAAGTAAGTAATATATATTGTTCTTGATTTATGAATATTACCTCACTGTTAAGTATAATGGTTTTATCACTTGGGCTTGCATAGAAGTATAAGTTATTTACAATTTGCATATAGACAATTTTTGAAGTTGTTGTGTTTTTAACTATTAGGTAACCTTTGCCTCTCCATAAATCCCTGATGGTTATATAGTGTATAGTGCGTTAATAAGTGTTCCGCTGAGCACGTGGGGTGGTCAGTGAAGAGTATATAGATAGCTTTTTGTTGGTCTGACGAGGCCCATACTTTTCTCTAGTAAAAAGGACTTCAAGGGAATAATGGGGGATGTTGTATCTTTAAGAGAACCCCAGATAGGGAACAAGTATGTTCTATATACTGATTAAAGTGATAAAAAAGTAGTGAAGCAGATGCTAGGAGCATATGGTATAGATACAAACACTTATGGGAGGCATGGAGAGAGGGTCTAGGAATGGAATGGTTATTCAAATAATTTTATGCTGTGAAAATCTGACAATAGGGAAATGTTGGTAAGATGGTTAAATGAAGTCAGATCTAAAATCACCACAATCACCAAAACCTCTACAACACCTGTAGCTATGGTAAACACTGAAAGACAAAAGTTAATTAGCGATACAGTTTTGTGAGGATGATGATGAGTTTACATGTCCTGGGG
Organism: Phyllomedusa bahiana; assembly: GCA_025379985.1. Lineage (NCBI taxonomy): Eukaryota > Metazoa > Chordata > Amphibia > Anura > Hylidae > Phyllomedusa > Phyllomedusa bahiana. The sequence goes on from JAODAL010063030.1 coordinate 12,903, forward strand.
CATAAATTACTTCCCAGTTTACAGGAACATTTCTGTAGCCATAGGCCCAGAATGACACTCAGGAAGGCCCACACACTTCTCAGTTACAATATACACTCACAACAGTAGCCAGCAGTTCCACAGAACCAGTGGATCTACCCATTGCCAGTATCATCCTTACCTTTAACACATACTGTCCCAAAAAAGTCCCATGAAGAAATCTCAGTGTCACCCAAAAAGGAGGAGTGCACTTCATTGAGTGACACAAGTTATCCCCCTCCTCAAACACACCCACATCACAATCTATTCTATCCACCTGCATATAAACCACTTTGTACCTAGTCCTCTAAGGGGACCAGGATAAAAAACATTTAAGTTATCATCACCATAACATGTCAGGTCAGGATATGGTAAAATTATTACACTTTGTTTTCACATCAACAGGGGAAAATCAGGATGAAAGGGGTTCCAGAGACACACTCTGACTAGTGGACAAATCCTATTTTCACTGGAATTGTTTTCTTATTTTTTATTTTACACTAATATTATGATTTTTCCTCCAGGAACTAAGAGGCAATCATAAGCATCTTTCCTTGTAGATACAGAAGATATAAAGTTAAATTGTCTCTCATTACCATGATTTTTTCCAGCTACACAAAGGACCATATCAGCCATAGATGTAATGGAAAAAGCAACCCTATTTTATAGTACACATTAGTCACACTAAGCCGCATTACAACTATACATTCATTCAGTCATTCATTCAATCATTTCAGTAGGTGCCCCACTGAGCTTATTGGGAAATGTTTTTTTAGGCAATCTCAGTTTGGGGTGCACCATCTTTGCACCTTAGATTACATTCACAATATAGGTACACTTGAGAAAACAGAGGAGCGGGGAAACCCTGCTGTATGCTGGTTTGGGGTTAATGATCAGCCAGCAAAGGAAGAAGCTAAAACCCGGGACCCTGAAGTATTGTTCAATACTGCAAAATCATCCATGAAAACCTGTGGAATATGAATTCTACAGAGATGGGGCAGATAGAAAAACCCCCCCACAAATACACACTGCTTTATAAATCCAATTGCACACATACACAAAACCTGAGTACCCATGAAAGGCTGAAATTGAATAGCCTTACGGACACAAGCTCTGCTTGAATTTCTTGCAGACTACGGACAAAAAGTCACCTGATACAAATTACAGAGATGTAAAGACAGGGTGACTTACATGACTTTACATTGGACATGCCTTACACCAGGCCACAGATACCTACTACCAGACATAGTAAAAGGGCTGTACAATTTGTCCATTCCCATGAATGAACAGCGACTGAGATAGCATTGGGAATGGAGGTTACTGCACATTAGTCTTTATATCTGCACAATTATATGACTTTAAACCAAAATATTCTGTGGCTGAAAATCACAACATTGGACCCAGACCCGGGAAAAGGGTGGTTGAGAAGTTCAAAAATGCTCTCCTCTCAGCCATGGTGCTCTAGGCCTACTAGATTACACAAAACCCTTCCACTTGTTTTGCCTTAAAGTCAAAGGATATGCACAAGCTGTGCTATCTCAAGTCCCCAATAGATAGCTAGCTGCAGTGGTCAGTTAGACCCAGTGTGAAGCAGAATAGAGAGAGAATGCATGCATGCCTTAGAGCCTTATGGCAGCTGATGAATTTTTTAGAGAAAACCTGCCGAGTTTTTTGTCACATTTTGAATGTCTGGGTTTCTCATTCTGTGTATGTACTCCTAAATTGTCACAGGCCCAAATTCCTAGGTGGGAGCCTGTTCTCCTCCAGCCTAGTACATCCAAACAGTTTGAACCTTTTATTTTGTTGCCACATGAGGTTCGAGAGAGGAGGTAGTGAGTCAGAGAGAGGCCTTTTGGGCAGATTTGAGGGGGCGGAGACCATAACACTGCCGTGCCCAGATTTGAGGGAACAAATTTGAAAATTTGAGAATCAGACTTAGTAGATGGAAATTCAGGTATGCTCTCATTTTGCCCAGTGAGCGTTACTTGCAAGCATGTGAGTTGTCTGAAGGAAAGACAGTACACATTTGCCCCGATTTATTTTTTGTAAAAGATTTTGTTTTTAAGAAAAAATTTTGAGCTACAAGCTATGCAAAAGAGATTATTGTGTTTTGGAGAATCCTATTCTGAAATAACAACTGTTGTTAAATGTTAAGACATACTTCAAAAATATAGCAAGCCAAATGCCTTAAATGCCTTGCATTAACTTAAATGTCCCGTTAAAAACTGTGCCTTTAACTTGAAACATTGTAAACTTTGTTTTCCAAATTTGCTCTCCCTAGGAAAAGGCCCGATGGAAGGTTATGAGGTGTGTCCAGATTTCAGATGGTCTATGGACAGTGAAGGAAAGCCAGAGACCCCAAAATTTCATGACAACGCTAGCTGAAGCTACCCATTCTGGGAAGACTGCGATGCAAAATTTGGTCTCCACACACTGGGGCGCACATGGTTTCACTGCAGAAGCGGAAGTGTCTGCCCTGCCAGATTACCCCAGCAGAGTGCTGGGGAGTAGTGAGAGCTTTACCTTCACACCTCCCATCAACCAAGGGCCCTTTCCAAGATCCTACAGGTAGACAGCTACCAAAGGTAGGAATATTATATGTATTTGGTTTGTGTTAAATTTTATTTCTGTTACTCCAGGTTGCTTCAAGTAATCAGGGACTTACTTGCACTCACTGGTAATGTGTTATACACCATTTATGCTAAGATTAATGAAACAGTAGTTATATTGTCGTACCCTCATAATATATTTAACCAAATGTAGCAAAGAATGACTGTAGAGGTCGCCAGATGTCTTACCTCTTGTTTTATGGAACTACATACCACCCCCAGAAGGGTACTTCAACTTTCACCTTATGAAATTTTGTTTGGAAAATTGCCTAATCACTCACTCTCACCTCCAGAGACTCAACATTCAGCATTAACTCCATCTGTGGATTATGTGCAGCAACTCTAAGGACAATGGAGAGACTTACATCGCCAAGAGGGGACATGCAATCTGTTCCTACTCTCGCTTCTCACAAAGCAAAGAGACTGTGTTTTGATCCGTAAGTTCTTAATGTTCTGGTTTTCTTACAGAAAGATGGGAAAGGTCCATGCCAGGCCCACAAGTTAACAAGTCCTGATGACAACCCCTTCAAGTGTGAAAGTCGAAGGAAGAGGGACTTGTATCCATGCATCGCACTACAAGCGTGTCACTCCCATCAAGACAGACAAGGAAGCAGACGTTCCAGTTGCCAAGCCGAGAAGTGAACCAGAAGATATCCTGAGTTCTACTGCTCCTTACGTGGCTCTGCCATAAAGCCACCACCTAAGCCGCAGCTGGGTCATACGATACAATACCCTCCATCGCGTGAAAAAAAAGAAGAAAAAGATGTTTCTCCTGCTTAATAAACTACAAAATATTGGTTTGTTGCTGCTCTTATTTCTACATTTTCACAGGACTGTATTGGCCTGCATGAGCTGAAATTATACAAGGAAAGCCGACAGGTGTGAGAGTGAGATACTACGACTACTCAAGGATCTGAAGACGTACAGCTGTTAGTACACTTTAATAATGTATTAATAAATGAAATTATGTGTTATTGCCAATTCTTGATGAGCTGGTCAGCATATTCTAATGAGTAATGACGTTATCTGTTCTGATTGGTCTAAAATGTACTCCTATAAGATTTTGGCTTATCTGTTTATTGGTTAGAAGTGAAATCATCTCATCCCCCTAACATATGAAAAGAGCTATGGAGGATTAATAAATTGTTCTTATCTGATTTGAGCTAAGAATCCAGTGTACACTGTTTCTTTATTTTCGATCGTGGAAGAAAGGTTGATCTTGATAGGCAAAAGCTACCACAACAGTGGGCCCCTTAGGCGGGATGCCTATTCTCATTTATTGTTCATGACAGTTTGGACATGGTGGACTTTTGTTGCCAGGTTGGCAAGTTTGGTTTAGGTTCTAAGCCATTTTCGTTATTTTCATTATTTTCCCTATATATATCGATATGTATTAAATAAAAAATAAAAAAATTCACTGTGTGGCACAGGTGGAATGTGTGTGGTGGTGGGTATTGCATGGGGGGATGGATGTATAGTTCGAAGCGTGGGGGATAGGTATGAGAAGGGGAAGTAGTTTAAGGTGTTAAAGGGGTGTTATCGTTTCATTAAATGGTCTTCAGAATAAGGGGTCAGTGAAAACAAGCAACTTTGCAATTGGATGTCATTAGCAAAGCTGCATTGTTCTCACAGTGTCCCTTATCTTGTGTTTTTATTTACACTGATATCCAGTGTGGGTCTAATCCCTCCTCCTTGCATTTCACTAGCTGAGAGCTCATTTACATTCTGTACAGCCCTGGGTCAATTCACGGGCTGTACAGAATGACTCAGAGTTAGGGGCCGTAGCATTTTTCTGTCTCCACACCTAGCAGAAACAGACTGCAGCAGATTGTACAATAAGAAAACATGACAGTTTTGACCCTGTGCCTAACTCTCCTGCATACACGCAGATCTGTGCCGTTCTTAGAAAGCTGTAATACATCTCCAGCTGTGAGAGGAGATCAGTGCTCAGATTAGATTGAATGCAGCCTGTGGTATGTATACAGCTCTTATAAAATAAGACTGATAGGGAGAGACACAGTGATATGTGGACTCAGAAGGGAGGGAGTCTCAGGCCAGCAGTGAAGGGGGGATGATGTCATCCAGCTGGGAGGGGAAGAAATGCCCCTGCATTCACAGAGCTCAGAGCAGTGTGAATGAGCCGAAGTAAGGAAGCGATACATCCCCTTTAATTATTGTTTGTGGGCCGGACATGTTTGGTGTAGAGTGGCTAAGTTAGTGGTGTGGTATTAAAAGGGGTGTGTAATATTTTGTACTTAATATTTTGTACATATTAGGTTAGTCTGGACCAGCTTAGGCAGGCATTTTCTTTTCCCGATTTGGGTAATTTTGTTTTCTTTTGTACTTATGCCCGGTATGTGATGCATTTGAGTTGATGCCTGGGTGTCTAAGCCTTAGGTAATTAACATTTTGAGCCGTAAAGTTGGACGTTTTAGTTGGACATTTAGCACCAATCGTGGTCTGACATTTTAGTTTGATTACGATTATGTTTCTATGGATATCTGTTTTATATTTTTCTAATAAAAAGATTTCCAGCGAAAAACAAATTTTTTTTCCTGGCTGAAATGGTGCCGTGGTGTTAACCCCGACCTTTATGGAAGTGAGGCTGGGTAGAAAATTTGGAGTGTCAAGCCTTGGTTCCTTCGGAAAAGGGTTTGGCGGGAGAAGGCTGGTTTTGACTAAAAATGGAAAAAATTCTGTAACAGTGCAGCGCTGACAGACGTATGCCGAGGCGCCGACCGTCGACATCCGGGTGTGGATCCTCTGTGATCACCGCAGGCGAGGTGGTAGCTGGAGGACCACGCCAGGGAGTGGAGTCTAAGGGGCCCCTGGTCTTCGCCAGAGCCCGCCGCAAAGCGGGATGGACTTGGCTGCGGGACCCCCAGGTCACTACCCCTGACGTGGCTACCTGCGGTGACAGCCGGGGTGCAAGACAGGAATCCAGACGGTGGAATACAAGAACACAGGAACATGTACAGCAGGATACAGGAGGGTTAAACGTACACATAGCACCACAGGATACGGCAGGAACTGGATGGGTAACACATCAGGTACAGACCAGGGAACACGGCAGGAACAGGAGAGCACATACAGGACAGGAACACAGCAGGATACAAGAGACACAGACACAACGGACGGACGGCCAGAAGCTCAGATGACCAAGACACTGGACCAGCATCTCAGGGGTTAAAGTCTCCACAGCAGACCTGAGATGCTGGCAGGAGCTCAAGATGTGAAGCAGCTGAGACAGCAACAGAGTGCAACAGACTGCAGTGAACTGACCCAGAGTAGAGACAAGAACTTCCTCTTATAGCCAGAGGTCAGGGGTGAAGAGGAAGGTGCACAGAACAGGAAACTATAAATAGGCAGGAAGCTGCCGCGCGCACGCCTTAGGAGGCACAGTGCACAGACAGGACCCAGGAAGCAACAAGACTGGACAGGACAGGACAGGCAAGTACATAGCAGAACACAGGCTGCTGGGACCCCTGCACAGGGAGCCCCAGCAGAGACATGGCAGGCACGGACAGGCCGACGGTCCAAGGCAGGGACCGCGGCATGAACCGTGACAAATTCTAAGCCTGGGGTGGCGTTTCCGGCAAAAAACTAAATTTTTTTGCCGACTGACATGGCGCCATGGAGTTAATCCCGACCTTGCCGGAAGTGAGGCTGGGCAGAAAATTTGGAGGGTCAAGTCTTGATTTCCTTGGGAAACTGGTTCGGCGGGATCAGGCTGATTTGACTAAAAATGTCACAAATTCTAAGAACGCGGGAGGGTGTTCCGGCGAAAATCGAAATTTTTTGCCGGTTGAAATTGCACCGCGGACGTTACTCCGACCTTGCCGGAAGTGTAACTAGGGAGTGCATTTGGAGGGTCAAGGCTTGGTTCCTTGGGAAACGGGTTCAGCAGGATCAGG
>JAODAL010063031.1:0-19442 GCA_025379985.1 Phyllomedusa bahiana
GGGGAACCTTTTCGTTTTCTTTTCTTTCATCCAAATGGAGACTTGTATGTTGTAACCTATGGAGGAAGCTTCTACATAGGTCCTCAGCCAGACAATAAAAATGTACCTTGGATGTGTGAACAAGCCACAAAGATTCTGGTCTGTGAAAGCATTTTTGCTATTTTCAGGCAAGGTAAACAGTTGCATATTCCATATTCGAGCTTAGAGAGTATTTCATTCTATAGTCAAACACTTTAGTATAGTGGCATAGCTAGCGATGGACTAGGCAGTGGGCGGTTCTTGTTGGGCGACACACATACAAACTCTCTGGGACCACTGAGTTGGCAAGTTTCCCGGGTGCTCTTTAGATTGTTTGGATAATGCCGCCTTGATGGCTGTGCACTCGCCAGACTGTAATGTCACCCATAGGCACCCTTGAAACACGATCACTGGGTACCCATGGTTGCCAAGGCCCCCCGGAGGCTAAACAATGTCCTCTCCAATATAAAGGAGCCAATTAGGCCCTGCCACAGAAAGAGTCAATAGGGTCCTGTCACTTACACTATAATATATAGTAAAACAGTAATGTGTGGATATGCATTATAAGAGATCAAGCAACTGCCTAGTCTAGTCCCAAACTGGGATTAACCCTTTCCTGTCGCAGCCTATTTTTTTTTTAACGTTCGTTTTTCCCTCCTCGCCTTCCCAGAGCATACATTTTTTCATTTTTCCACCTACACAGACATATGAGGGATTTATTTTGGACTTTCTAATGATGTAATTCACTGTACCAAAGAATATACTGGGAAACTGCATAAAAACTGGGGCAAAATGTGAAAAAAACGTACTTGCGCCATGTTTGCATATGTTTTGTTTTTACGACGCTCAACATTTGTTAAAAATAACGTGTTCTCTGTATTCTACAGGTTGATATTCATCTGGCAATACCAAAGAACTTTTTTGTACTCACAGCAACAGAGGGGCATTTTTTTGTGGCAGATGTGCACTTTTTATGGGAACACAGGTGAATTTTTTGATCAAATTTATTCCAATTTTTATGGGACATGAAATGACCAAAAAAACGCTATTTTGGAGTTTGGAATTTTTTTCTTCTCCGATGTTCAGCATACGGGAACTTTTTTGGATGCAGGGAAACATGTGTCGCATTTTTATTATTATTTTTTTTATTATTTGCAATATTCCAAAGGGGGTGATTTGAACTTTTAATATTTTTAATTTTTTTTATACTTTTTTTTCTTTTTTAAATTTACCTTTGAGTCCCTGTAGGATGCTTCACCCCTAGGGGACCTGATCATTTATACAGCCTCAGGCATTGTAATGACCATGCCTTCGGGTGTTCAAAGATGGCGGTTTTACTGCTTCCTGCCTGGGCAGGAAGTAGTAATCCAAAATGTAGATCCACGAATGGAAACTCCAGCAGGTGCGTAAAAACTTCTCTTTATTCCAATATAGACATAACAGGGTAGTGAAAATTACATGTGAACGCCAACGCGTTTCTGGTCTCTCTGGACCCTTGATCACGGCATACAGCATATTCAAAACAAGTGCTCTTAAATACACATTAAAAAACCCAGCGTCACAGCTACACGTGGCTAAAGGAGGAGGGGAAGGCAGAGTAAGGGGGCGTTGTTTACTGTTTAACTCTATACTATCCTGTGATCGATATCAATACCTTTGCTTCTTCAATATATATTAGACAAAATGTAAGACTAGACATCACTTTTAATAGATATACATCAAATCGTTACGTTGATTCATACCCTTAGGGAAACGTGTGTTACAAGTCATAATCCAGAAAGCCTCTCGTAATCTGGTTTTGTGCTCCCAATCTCCACCACGCGGTGGCTTAGTTACTTTCTCGATCGCGCCACAACGCAAGGTAGCAATTTTACTCTCATGTTGTTCGATAAGGTGTCTAACTGCACCTGAAGTATATGTTTGTTTATTTTTTATTCCCGTAAGGTGCTCTGCTATCCTTTGTTTAAATTTTCTAATTGTGCTACCTATATACATTATGTTGCATTGGTTACACAAGATGTAGTAGACAATGTGATCGGATTCACAGTTAATGTAGTTCTTTATTTTAAACTTCTTGATCCTATCGCTATCCCAAAAGGTTTCTCCCTTGATAACTATTGGGCATAAATTACATCTGCTTTTACCGCAGGGAAAAAGTCCCACATGCTGCAACCACGTTGAATTGATTTTACTCTAAAATAAACTGGGAGACAATTCGTTATCTAATGTTTTTACCCTCCTTGACACACATTTGATGCCCCTTTCCACATATTTTTTAAGGATTGTATCTTGTCTTAAAATCTGAATATTTTTGAAAAAGATTTTTTTCACCAAATCAAAATCATCACTGTATTTAGTGGAAAAAACTAATTGTTGTTGTGTACTCCTATTTTTCTCTTGCGTTTTTTTCAACAACGATTTTTGTGTCTGGTTATTGATTTTATCAGCCGCTTCTTTTAAAATGTGGTTCGGATAACCTCTCTCTTTTAGTCTACCGTCTATTATTCCTTTTTCTTTTAGGAAATCTTTATCCAACGTGCAAGCTCTTCTTGCTCTTGCATATTCCCCTCTAGGTGTGGCTGCTATTGTGCGTATCGGATGATTGCTGGTGACCTGTAATATAGTGTTGCCACAATCTGGTTTCCTATATAGTTTCGTGTAAACTCTCTTCAATACAGTTGACCCCTCTAATTCCAAATGCAAAAATGAGATTTTCACAGAATCCGAAAAAAAAGGTAAATTTAAGGCTATGTTCATTATTGTTAAGGTAGTCCACAAATTTAGGTATGGACGTTACATCACGACCCCACACCATCAGGAGGTCGTCGATGTAACGCCCATACCATATGATATAATCACCATAAGGATTATTTAAACTATATAGTGCATGTTGCTCCCACCACGCCATATACAAATTTGCTATGGTGGGCGAGGCAGATGCACCCATTGGAGCACCTTTTGTTTGTAGGAAAAAAGTATTTTCAAATTTGAAGTAATTATGTTTTAATAAAAAATGAATACTCTGAATGACAAAAACTTTCTCCTCCTCCTTATAATTCAAATCCCTATTGAGAAAATACTCTAAAGCTACGATAGCTAGATGATGGGGAATAATTGAATATAAATTCACCACATCGCAGCTTAACCATACATAGGAGTCCTGCCATACAAAATCCTGAAACGTTTTTAGTACGCTTGTGCTGTCTTTAAGGTATCCTGGAAGAGATCTAACTATGGGTTGAAGCATATTATCTACCCATCCACTGAGTCTATCGCTGAGGGAACCAATACTAGCTAGAATTGGACGTATTGAGGGAGGAAATACATTTTGATGAGTTTTCGGGGTACCATAAAAAATAGGCACTATTGGATTTTTTACTTGTAAATAAGTTTTCTGTTTTTCAGATAATACTCCCATCTGCTGACCTTCCTCCAATAATTTATTTAATTTGGTTTTGAATATGGCAGTTGGATCTGATTCTAATTTTCGATACGTATTTTGGTTCTCCAAAATGTTCATAACCAGTTTTTTATACAGTACTTTGTCCATGATCACTATTTTACCCCCTTTATCTGATTTTTTGATAATCAAATTTTTATTATTTTTTAATGTTTTAATTTCGTTTCTTTGAACATATGTCAAGTTGTTTCTTTCTTTATTTTTCATACTCATGCTATTATTTTTGTTAAGTTCTTTTAGTTCCCTCTCCATCGCCATCTGGAAAGCATCCAGGGCCGGGACGTGAGCTTGCAGGGGGTAAAATTGTGGGTTGGACAATGTGTTTTGTCTGTCTATGCTCTTAAATTGAGCATCCTGGTTACTTTCCTTTTCTAACTCTTTTAATGTAAGCAAAGATCTTTGTTCCCTAAAATCCAAACATTCGTATTAATTTTCTTGCTGCTTCTCTGGCTCAACATTAACTTGCGACTCACTTATTTCTATGTCACTATCCTCTTTTTTATGGAAAAATCTTTTGACTGTGAGCAATCTAGAAAATTTGTTTATATCCAGTAAAGTATCGAAAAGGTCAAATCCTCTATTTGGCACAAATGTAAACCTTTATTTAACACTTCTATTTGTCCTTCAGTTAGAATAGTCGGAGTTCAAACAACCAGATTTTTGAACAAATCCTCCTCTAATTTTTTTTTCTTACTGCAGTGTTCTTTTTCGGTTTCTTTGGGTTTATGTTTGGATCCTCCTCTTTTCCTCCACCATTTTTTGACTGACTAGGGAGTTCTTTAGTCGCACTTCTCATGTTCGATTTACCCATATATGACTGCTCCATATTCACACTCCTAGATTCTGATCCGGTTTGTGAGCCATCTGTGTCAGAAAAATTGACATTACATCTATAAGAGCGATATCTACTTCTTCCTCTTAAAATGGACTTTGGGGTTTTATTCTTTTCTTGCATCCATGTGTACACCTGATTTTTCAGATAGTCCTCTTGATCTCTTTGATACTTTTTTGTTTTGTTGTTAATAATAAGATCTTCTATTTTTTCGATGTTCTTCTCCATTCTGTCTTTAAGTTCTCGGCACATGGAATTCGGTTCAGAGGTATGGATTTTTATTTGTAGTTGTTTTATTTCCTCCACCAACTCTTTTAATTTAGTGTTTTCATAATCAACAACTAGTCCTATTAAATCAAGGGAGCATGTAGTAAGTATTTGGTTCCATTTATTCAGGAATTCTTCGGTGTAATTAAAAAAATCGTACCTTCTTTCTTTAATCCTCTTTGGGTTTATTTCCCCTTTTTTTTGGGGGCCCACCAAATTTTCAATTTTAAGGGTTTAAGTTTCTCCAATGTTTTATATAGATCCCAAAGTTTCCCCCCCTTTAAATGCCTCCCGATTTTGGGGGAAAATCTTTTTCCATTTCGGGCCCCTCGATCCATTTAAATTATTGTTAAACAATGAATTAAAAACAAAAATGCAACCCGTATATTTTGTTTGGAACAAAGTGGAAAATGAAGGTAATTTTTAAATAAAAATTGCAAAATAAAACTAGTTTCCCCTAGTTTTTATGGGGTAGGAAAGGGGGTCGCGGGACACAACCCCGGCGGGGCGTTCCAAAAATTTTAAAAAAGTTTTACTCTTCCCCCCTTCCCCCCCACTCCCCGTTCAGGTTAAATTTACTTGATTCCCCCCAATGTTTTGCTTGTAATTGGGATGGTTGCTTCGTTCCCCCTCGGGAGGGTGCCCGGAAGGCTAAGTAATAAAATTTTAGATCCCGAATGGAAAATCCAGCAAGGGGCGTTAAAACTTTCTTTTTTTCCAATATAGACAAACAGGGTAGGGGAAAATTAAAAATGTGAAAAGCCAACCTTTCTTTTTGGTACTCTGGGGCCCTTTATCAAGGCATAAAAGGAATTAAAAAAAAGTTTCTCTTAAAAACACATTAAAAAAAAAAACCCGCGGGCAAAGCCACGTGGCTAAAGGGGGGGGGGGGGGAAGGGAGATTTAAGGGGGGGGTTGTTTACTGTTTAAATCTAACTAAAACCCGTGAACGATATCAAAACTTTTGCTTTTAAAATATTTTTAGACAAAATGTAAGACTAGACATCACTTTTTAAAAGATATCCCTCAAAAAGTTACTTTTATTTTATTTCCCTTAGGGAAAACGGTTTTTTTACAAGTCATAATCCGAAAGGGCCCCCTTTTTAATCTGGTTTTTTTGGTCCCAATCTTCCCCCACGCGGTGGCCTTTTGGGTTTCTTTCCGGAAACGCGCCAAAACGCAAGGTAGCAATTTTTCTCTATGTTGTTCGTTTAAAGGGGTTTTCCCCCCAAAAATTTTGGGGGTGGGATGGGATGGGTTGAAAAACACAGACATGGGTGCTGAAGAAAAATGGGATGAATACGGAAAAGTATAGGTAACCTAATGGGTTTTTTTACCCAAAAAACAACAATTTTTAGGTGTATGGCCCTAATGGGGGGGAACCCCCCTTTTTAAAAGTGCGGGTGGGAAAAGGAAAAAACAAAAAGTGGGTAAAGTGATCTAAAAATGACTCCCAAATAAAGAGCCCTAAAAAGGGGGATAATTTCCTTTAAAGGGAGTTTGTTTTTGGAAAGAGACAAAACCGGAGGGGAGCTGTTTGGGGGAAATCTTTTGTTTAAATTTCATTTAAAAATTTTTTTCCCCCATGGTTTTGCAGTGGTTTTTTTTATTCATAATTTTAAATTATTTTTAGGAAAGGGCCCCCTGATCGAAAGGGGGGACACCCCATTTTCAAAAGATTTACATGCTGCGGCCTTTTAAGGGGGTTTAAAAAGCACGGGAAAAGGGGCCGGGGCCCCCCTCACTCTAACCGCCGGGGTTTTTGCTGCAACTAGCCCCTTAAAACCAGGCGGGATGCATACAAAAGACTAAGTCCCGGAAAGGGCAAATAAAGGGGAAAAAAAAGGGAAAAAATAATAAAAATTTTTTAAACAAAATAAAAAAAAACAAAAAACTGGTGTCATGTGTGTTTCTATGGTAGCCTTTGTTTTTGGTTTGGCCCAAAATTTTCCTGAAGGGCATTCACTTGCTCCCCCCCTGTGGGACTGGGATTTTTGCTCACCGTTTGTGTTATTTTTTAACCCCCAAAGGGGGAGATTTTTGCTTGGAGCCCCCGATGGAGGGAGAAATTTTCAGTGGTCCCTTTTATGTCTTTTATTTTTAAATAATTGTCCCCCAGTTGGGTTTTTTTCCACCAAGCTACTTGCCTATTTTCAGATTCAGTCCCTTCCCCGCCTGGTGCAGGGGTACAATTTTGTTTTTTGGTGTCCTTGGGCAGCCCCCCTTTGGGCTTCCCCCATGTGGGGTTTGGAGTGTATGGTTTTAGATTGGACAGGTGGGGTTTTATACTGATAACAGTTCAAAAAGGGGTCATTACTACAGGAATGAGGGTGGGGGATAGAGTTGCCTCTTTTCGAAGAAGTAAAATTTTTGGTTTTTGGGGCCTAAATTCCCGCCTTTTTTTGTAGGGGGGCCGAATACTTATTTTTTCCCCCAAAATTTTTAAAAAAAAATTTTTTCCAAAACAGACAAAGGGATTTTCTGGAATGTTTGCCTCATTTTGTCCTCATAGTTGGGTCGACCCATGGGTGTCAAAATAGGCCTCCCCTCCCTCTTTTTTAAATGGGGGAAATTGCACCCAAATTGGGGGGTGACAAAATAAAAATTTTTTTTCCCCACTGTAGTTGGGTTTTCACCCGCAGGCTTTTGGGCTGGCCAAAAGGGGAAATTTGGGGGAAAACCCCCTTTGGCCCTGAGCAAAGTAGAACCCGGGTTGTTTTAATTGGGTATACCCTCAGAAGGAGTAAATTTAGGGGAAAAAGGGGGAAAAAGCAAGGGCAGAATTAGGGGCAAGGTTTCGGTCCCTTTACAGTTGCCCGGGAGGAGGGCCCCTAGAATAAACCCACCGGGGGGCCCAGAAAAAAGCTGAAAATGGTGGCCCCAAAATCCAAAACCCCCTGGGGCCCCAAACCCCTTTTGATACTGAACACTGAATTTAAATTAAAACCTGCCCGAAAACGGAATAAAAAACCCCTAAAATTTTTTCTGAAGAGTGAAATGTGTTAAAAAAAAACCCCACCCCCCCCCCCCCCCCCCCAACAATGGCAAAAAATTTCATTGGGTTTTTTAGCCCCCTTTTTTTTTTTTTTTGGTTTCCATAAATCCCATGGTAAAGGGTTTAAAGACAATAAATTTAAAAAGTCATCTTTGGGCCCAAAAAAAAAACAAGCCCTTAAAATTTATAGTAAAAGGGGGAAAAAAAGATTTTGGGGATTTGGGAAAGGGGTAAAGGAAAAAAATGGGAGTCCTAAATTTTTTGACCGCACAGGGGGAAAATTTAAAAATTTTAAATTTTTTTCAATCACTATACCATTAAATTTCCCCAAAAGGGGTTTGGGGCATTTTTTTTCTTTTTTTGATCCGGGCTGGGGGTTCTGTACGCCCGTGAAAAAGAGACTGGAAACTCTTTTTAAAGGAAAAACCCCCAACAAAAAACAAACAAACCTAAAAAGTGGCTGAAAGGGCCTGAAAGGGGGGTATTGAATTCCCTTTTTTGGAAAAGACCCTTTTCATTTCCAAATTTTTCCTGATGGAAATCTGTGGGAAAGCAAGTGCTACAGGAACCATTTCGGAGGACCCCCTACCAATGTCGTGACCCGGGGCTTACATAAGTGACGGTGAGCACTTGGGAGGTGAATACAAAAATTTTAGGTTTTTCAGTTTCACAAAAGACAAGACAATTACCAGTATAACAAGCTTTGAGTTCCTGCCTGAACGAGGGATAAGAGTTTCTGAAAGCCCCGAAGTGATCGAGCAGAAGTTCTATTATAACAGGAGTTCCTCCATATTGAAGCACACCTTCACGTGAGTATTACCTTGATTCTATTACAGCCCAAAAATCTATTTCAGACCGACCTCCATTCCATGGTCCAACGATCAGTTGTTTCAACTGCTTAGAGATTGAGGATGTCATAACGAACAACTGTTCAAAGTTTGTCTTGCTCCCTCCACACCTTTCTAACTCCAGATGTTGCTGTGAAAAATCTCAGCCAGCCATTGTACAGAATAACAGGGACATCTTGAGTTTTCTAAAATGGTAGCCATTGTTACGGAGCAGCTCTCCATTCTCACTCATGGAGGGGAGCTGTCTTAACATAATTATGGGTCCCTGGGCTTAGCACTGCATTGGACCATGCCCAAATACATGACATCACACTTGGCCATGCCTCGAGACCATATTATCATGCCACTTATGTCTGAACCCTGGCAGCCTGCAACCTAGAAGACTGGTTGGCAGGACAGGGAGCCTTTGGCTCCCTTCTGCCCTATGGTTTTTAACTGTTTGCACATCCTAAAAACACACAAACAGTTAAATAAGCAACCCCAACCAAGGGATCCAGGGTATGCTTCTTGTATTCCTGTAGAACGAAAGAGAAAAAAACAGAGGGGGCGCTCCACAGTGAAGTACATGGTTAGTGGTTCGGTTACTCACCTAGAGTAGTTGTGTTTATAATATAGAGGTACAACACTCATATGCATGTGGACAGCTCTATCCGAGCCTCCGAACGGCAGCCGCAGGTCTCTTACTCCGAAGCCAGGTGACGGCAGCGGGCTTTAACAGTGAAGATGAGCTGGAAATAAGATGGACCCATTGCCCAGTTCAGGAAAAACCTACAAGAGGTTTTTTCCTGAACTGGTTGCTGGGTCCATCTTCTTTCCAGCTCATCTTGCATTCCTGTGACATACATACACCACTTGGGGCCTCTATACTTGTAGGGCCCCCGGCAGCTGCGTAGTGTGCCCAATGGAAAAGATGGCCCTGGTTTCTATTAGAACGGGTGGGTAGGGACTCTCTTGTAAAGATATTCCCTGTAACCCAAATTCAAGGCACACCAACAGGAATTTTGGGCACCAGTATAAAAGAAGGACACAGCTGAGAAGGGCAACCAAGTTGGTTATGGAAATGGGTGGATCAAAATACCAAGACAGGCTATATAATATTCCAGGTTATGAGGACTAGATGCTACTGAATGATCCAGATATTGCTCTGATGCCAGATTTGGAGTTGTGAAGGAATTTTTCCTCTTATATGTAACATTTGGCATCTACCTCATAGCGGATTTTGCCTACCTCTGGATCAACTGTAAGCCGAGTACCGAGGGCAGGTTTACCGGAATACAGCGAAGTCACGGACAAAGAACACGACTCCAACACCGGCTCAACAACAGGTTGTTTTACTGAACTTTCTGGAACAAGATAGTGAACAGATCCTCCACACAAAGATATACAAATAAATATCTTGGGCCCCTGTGCTGCACAGCGCGCCGCCAGGAGTGTATCCTCTGGATGCCTGGTAACTTTACCTAACCGTAGGGTTCGGAAAGGCCGATAACCCCTTACCTTTTAATACCGTAACACCAACGGAATAATTGGGGTTGGTGGGGGTTGCAGGCCCGTGGTACAGCACATGGGCTTACAACTTAGATTGAATCTACCCATTTCCCTCACAAAGGCACATTGACACTAAACTTTCTCTCACAGGTGAACCTTTCCCACATGGATAACACTGTGTTAGCAACTCTTTTCCAAGTCTGAACAGGAAGGTGTAGTTGGGTAACCCTCCTTTGGGCCTGTAGCTGAACCTAACCTAACTAAACTAGTAGCAGGCCTTCCCACAGTTCTGAGCTCGTTGGGTGCACGCATCTGCTGAGGTACCTTACAGATGGCTGGCAATTCCTTCCTCTGGTGCAGATTCCTTGTGGATGGGGGGGGAGGGGTCTGGCGCACATGGTCCTCTCTGCCTCGGCAGCTTGTCCTTTTGTCCGGGCTCTCATTCGGGGAACGACATCTGTGTAGGCAGTCAGGCTCTCCCCAAGTTACTGGACACACTCAGTTTCCAAGCCTGGCAGGTTCTTTGGGGAAACTGGATCGTTTTTCTGACTCTGCTCCTGTGCCCTGCTGCTTGCAGCTTGCTCTCTCGGTCTTTTTGTCCTTTTTCCCAAATGGCCGATGCCATGTGAGTGTTATTTAACAAAATGCCCCATTTGCATATCTCAGAAACCCGAAATACGGCATCTTGTGGCCAAACAGAAATACAATTAAATACTTCACAAGTGTCATACATAGGACTTTACTTAGTGAACATAATGCGGTTGGTCCACTATCCTACGATTAAGAAGCTTCTGCTTCGAAACGCGTCAGTCTTCTGCAGACGCAGGTCATATCTTTTGCTCTTCCATGCATGGGTATTTATATTTTGTACTTTTTTAAACATATTTGGATGTTTAATAAAATATTTTCATTTTAAATTTACCGGGTAGTAGACATTGTAGCGGCACTTGGACTTCTTCTTCTTACTATCCTACATACCACCCCACTAGAAGTTGGCGTCCTCGACAAACCTCCCCACACAAAGTCATTTTGCGCATAGCCAGCGTTGGATCTGAGTGTCCTACGTGGGGCTATAGGCTCAGGGTTTCAGCACTTCCCTTGGGTAAGAAATTGCTGGCTGCTCCCGTCTCTCCCTGGTGGCAAAATTGTCACAGTTGGAACCTCAGATTGACACGCAGTGGGGCAGCCCACCATTCTTCAACTAAGGGGGGGTGTTGGGACAGGTAGGTTCCTTCGGGCGTGGGTTTCGGCACTTCAAAATCACAGCGCCTCAGCATACTTTCTGTGCAATTTCGTCTGATCGGGCCCCCTGTCCTATCGGTTCTACCCTCGTAGACTAGGGATGCAGGGTCCCACCCTTTCCTCCTTACCACATATGGGACTGCCTCCCCACCTCCCATCCAGCTTCCCAGATCGGCCTCTTAGCCCTGACCAAGACCCGTTCAAACCCGGGGTCAAAACTGTCTCTCTGCACGGCCGCGGGTTAGTGATGCACCACTTGTTTTTTTCAGACCTATCCTAAAACCTTGTGCACCATGCCGCAGTCCGGCGCGGTGTTCCTGGGCCCAGCCATGGAAGTCGGTGGACTGGGCATGTGAAGATCCTCAATCTCTCGACCGGTCCCTCCTAACATCACAGTGATGGGGAGTAACCCGTGGTACTGTGCACCTATTTATGGTAGGTCCCACAATCAACGCAGGCAGGTACTCAGCCACCTAGCCTTCGGCTGTCCTCTAAAGTCTGCAGCATCTGGATAAGGGTCGGTTAAAACCGCTCACACGCCTTACCGTTCCCCTGCGGATGATACGAGTAGTACGGGAACGCTCACATCCATACAAATTACAGTCGTTCGCATCAACTATAGCCCTTGGAACCATGCCCCCGTCGGACATGTATCCTCCGGGGGCACTCCAAACACCCTTAGACAAGAGCCTTGCAGACCGCTTCAGCGCAGCAGATTCTGCATCTGATCCACGAAGGGTACAGCCACGCATTTTAGTGAAATGGGCTGTCATGACCAAACATAAAACAACTCCCAGCAGGTAAGAGTACCCAAGTCTGTAACATAGTCAATCATCAGCACTCTAGGGCCAGAGGGCTGAATAGTCTGAACGGGAGCCCTCTGTTCGTGGCTCTTACTTAACCCACAGGTACACCCACTTGAGGCCAAGCTTCAGACACCCCATGCTTAACAAGTCAGGGCATACACCAGTCGTTGTAGCCACTGTAGGTTTTGTCACTCCCAAAAAAAGGCGCCTCTCTCATGAGCTCCCGAGCAGCCTCTGGTCCCAATACATGGGATAACAATCTGTTGATCGGTGCTGCAACTCTGATTGTAATAGATGGTCCAGCAACAGGAACCCTGGGAAACACCATGCTTACCACTGCCCTCAACACTTTTGCCCCCCCTGTGGCACCTGGCCGGCTCCCTGGTACGGGCAGACCAAACCGGACCCACCCCTTCACTTTCTGTAAATCTGGACCCTCCGCCAAATCACCCATTGGCTTTCCCAACAACCATGCATCCCAACGCCACCCCACTTGGAGTGTGCCACTTCCTCCTGAACGCAGGAAATGGCTAAAGTCGGGCATTTCTGTGGCCCTAAAACTCCTCCTCATGCCAGGATGGTGATCGGACTGGACCTCGAGAGAGCATCGGCAGTCCCGTGTCTCTCCCTGACCGGAACTTAATGCGAATTGATACTTTGAGAGTCGTGCCACCCATCTCTGCTCGAGGGCTCCCAAGCTTTAGCATTATCCAATGCGCCCAATGGTTCGTTGTCGTCATAGACAAGTCACTCTGCACCTGTCAGTACTCTGCCTCGAACCATTCAGTCATGGCCCACACCAGGCCAAACAAAGTTCCAACTTAAAAGGAGCTATAATTGGTCCGATTTGGCTCTACTCCCGCAAGGCACGAACTGCAAGCAAATAACCTCTCTCGCCCCTCTCGACCTGGCGACAGCACACCCCCAACCCATGTAGACTACCGTCAGTATACAGCAGAAAGGCGGTGTCGAACTGCGCATCGCAACAAGCCCCCCGGCCAGAATTGGAGCACTGGACACGCCTCGATTCACCGCTTCAAACGCCTCTTGCTGAGCCCGAGGTCCCTCACTCAATATAGCGCATCCTTTCTGGACCCCCACCCATCCCTAAGTACTCATAAGGTGGCCCGTCAGATGAGCAAAACGGGGTATAAACCTTCGGAATATCCCGCCATGTCCCCATAATGCCCCGCACCTCTCAGTAGTGTACATGCCGAGGCCAGTTATTTCGGCACCGCCTCCGCCTTCTGGGGGCCGCTGTACCCCTTCCCGAAGTGACCACATTGCCCCAATACGCTATTCGCTCTGAAGACGCACTTCTTTGGCTTAGCTTAAGCCCATGGTTTCAGTCCGTTTCCAGAACCTGCGCAGGTTGGAGATGCGTCATCAAACGAATTCCCGAACACACACTACATCCGTCTAGTAGCATCAGCAACCGACTCAAAGTTAAGATCGCCTAACCATGTTCCATCAGGCCCTGCAATTCCCTGGGGCGTTGCGGAAATCCCCAAAACGGCATCCATTGAACTCATAAAGTCCCATAGGCAGTATGGAAAGCCTGTCTTTGCTTGCCCATCCTTCTCAGCTAACAGGTACCTGCCAGTATCCACGGCCAGGGGCGAGGGTCGAAAAAACTTTGCATGCCTAAGCGAACAGCGATTCTTCAATCCCGTGGGAAGGGATAGCGTCACGAATGGGTCTGGGTATTTAGCTTCCTGTAGTCTACGCAGAACCTGAGACCCCCATCTTTTTTTCGCACCAAAACCACAGGGCGGCCCAGGGACTTTGACTCTCTTGAATCACTCGTTTCTCCACATGCTGGCCACCCATGTCTTTTTCACTTCCTGGTCAACATTTTAGGGGATTGTCGGTACGATCTCTTGAATGGCAGGGGCAACCGCCCATGGATTTCATGCTCGATGGCAGAAGCACACCCGAAGTCTTCATTCGTGGATCTCGAGAACAGCCTCCTGGAATTCCCAGAGTGTATCATCCAGCACTTTTGTTGTCCTGATCAGGTCCTGCGTCAATTCCCATCTAGCCATAATCACTCGGCCCAATCCATTCCGCCTCGGACAGGCTCACCCTTCGGGACCCCCACTCATAAGGTCCAGGCGACCTCTGTGTTGGCCATAGCGTGATTCCTCTCCGCCGGAATATCTTCTCCGGAACCAGGGACTTTCGGCTAGTAGGGTATTAACAATAATGGTCAACTCGCAGTCCAGACGATTGAGGCATCTCACGGGGACACAACACCCCCTTTCCACAGTGGCAAGCCCGAGTTACCAGTGGTTCAGTCGTACTCGTCTTGTGAGACTGGTCAAACCAAACTTCCCAGCCATTCAACTTCCATCTGTCCCACCGCAACATCAAATATATCTTCGGTCCTGGCGGATCTTGATCGGGGCTTTTGCTGACAGCACCAACCCAAAATCACCTTCATGTGCCCAATATAGGTCGACCGGATTGGGGCTCTCGCAGACTGCAGCTCCTCACCAACTGTCGTAGGGCCTTCTGATTGGGCCGTGCGTGGCCCGCTGCCAATATCTGGCCCCACTTTGGCATAGAGTGGTGACCAGGGCTCGGAGGACTATCATGAGCGCCCAAAGGATCACATCCACCCCCTCTTGGATGGTGATCTACCACACAACCCTTCTTGCCAATGTCTGTCTTGTCCAAACAGTCGGACCGCATTCCAAACTATCTCCCTTGTACTCAGATCACCAGTGTTGCTGCCGTCACCTAATGACGCTGCCATCTTCTGCTTCCATCATGTGCCCGAAGTTCTCGCAAAAGAACTCCAAGGGCATCAAGTTACATCTCTGACCCAGTATCAACTATGCAGTGCACCTTACTGTGCCTTCCTAGCTCTGCATCCAGAACGACTACTGCGTAAAGATCGTACACCCTCACGCATGCCTCGGCCATAGTTTCGGTTGCACCGCCGAGGAGGCCCCAGCCTACTGCCGTGGTCGTATTTAACCCCCCGTGCTGCCCGCCCTTTACACGTCATACCACTCTTCTGGCGAGTGGGCCATACTGTTAGGCACATCCCCACAGAGGGGTCCCCTAGACCTCAGCACAAATGATGGACCTCTTTGGAAAGGGACCCCGCAGTGGAGCTGTCTTAAAGGGGTACTGCGGAATGCCAAACTTCGTTTCTGAGCTTGCGTAGCCGTTCTGGCCTATCATCTGGACACTTCCAGCCGAAGTTCTCCAACTCTGTTCCGCAATCCATGACCACATACACGTTCAAAGACCTTGTCACCTTTGATCCTCTGCTTGCTATAGGGCACTACACACAGCCTTTTCCACTACGGGCCCAATGGATTCCTCTTCCCTTTCTAACGGCGGCTAAGTAACACTATAGAATTCAGTCGGCCGACAATTCTGGTCATCACTGCAAGTTTTGTCCCCAAAGGATTTATTAATGCAATCCCACCATGGAACTCGGTCTCTTAGCAGCTTATCCACTTCTGAAAAGCCCCATACCCTGGCTCTCACCGCCTTATCTCATTCAATGTTTCCTGTACGGCATTAGAGTACTAGGCAAGAGTGTCTCATCTCTCTTTGTGGCCGGTTGCAGAAGTAACTTCGCAGTTGCACCACTTTGGTACACCACCCCCTGGGCCCCCTTCCAACAGCGAGAATATTTTTCTCCAGCGTGTCCCCTCTGGACCGGCCGCACAATTACAGTCCCCCGCCTAACGTCCCCCCTCCAAGGCCCCCCAAGGCTATCTCCTGCCCCCAGTTCCGAGCGAATTACATATTTTAGCAGCCTATCGCACCCTTTTCTGCCCACTCCTGCAAATGTACATGTTTTTCTTTTTTCCCGTCATATTGGGGAATTGCAATAGTGGCCCTAAAGGGACATAACACACTTGGGGGGGGTATTGTGGCGGCACCTTGACTTGCTCTGGCCGGCGCCATTGCACGCAGGGGAAAGATCTCCCGCCGCAGCTCTGTCCATAACGATCGCAGAGTATCCTGCCGCGACTACGCCAAGTTGTAAGCCGCGCTCACCGAGGGCAGGTTTACCGGAATACAGCGAAGTCACAGGACAAAGAACACGACTAAACCAACACCGGCTTCAACAACAGTTGTTTTTACTGAAATTTCCCTGGAACAAGATAGGTAACAGAGCCTCCCACACAAAGATATACAAATACATATCTTGGCCCCATGTGCTGCACAACTGCGCCGCCGCCAGGAGTGTCAATCACTCTCTGGATGCCTGGTAACTTTACCTAACCTAGGGCTTCGAAAGCGCCGATAACCCCGTACCTTTTAATACCCGTAAGCCACCACGGAATAAATTAGTGTGTGGTGGGGTTGCAGGGGTCCCTGGGACACACAGTGGCTTAACCAACTTAATGATTCTACCCATTTCCGCTCACAAAGCACATGTGACACCAAAACTTTTCTCTCACAGTGAACCGGATTTCACATGATAAAACACTGTCGCTTAGCAAGTCTTTTCAAGTCCTAGACCAGGAAGGTGGGTAGGTGGGTAACCCTCCTTTGGCCTCGTAGCTGAACCTAACCTAACTAAACTAGTACAGGCCTTCCCACATTCCTGAGCGCTCGTTGGCGAGTGCACGCATCCGCTGTATACGTTACAGATGCCGCCAATTCCTGTCCTCTGGTGCAATCCCTTGTGCGATGGGGTGGAATGGGTCGCTGCAGATGGTCCCTCCTCTGTCTCGGCAGCTGTCCCTGTTGTCCGGCTTCCATCATTCGCGGGAACAACGTCGTGTAGTCGCAGTCAGCTCTCCCTAAGTTACTGGACACACCTCAGTCAAGCCTGGAGGTCTGGAAGCTGGTCGTTTTCCTTGGCTCTGCTCCTGTGTCCTGCCTGCCTGCAGCTTTCTCCTCGTCTTTTGGTCCCCTTTTTCCAAAATGGCCGATGCAGTGAGGTGTTTATAACATGTGACTCATTTGCATATCTCAGAAAAGAGAAATAGAGGCAAATTGTGGCCAAAAATCAGAATAAAATAAAATACTTCAAAATTTTCATACATAGGACTTTACTTAGTGAACATAATGCGGTTGGTCCACTATCCTACACAACATTGTAAGGTTATAGGTTGGACTTGATGGATCTGGTTCTTTATCCAACCTAATCTACTTTGCTGCTATATTACTATGTAACTCACAGAGGTTGCCAACATTCATACATTGTAACAGGACAGAATTTTGGCATCTGACAGCTATACAGCTGGAGTAGACTTTATAGAGTGGCAGGATTGAAGTCTTTTCTCTTGTTTTACTGTGATTCAGAGATATCAAGCAATTTTTGTTTTTTATCTGGGCAGATTTGACAAAACAGTGAAGATGTCCAGCTCCTTCTCCCATGAATATGGATTTACGTTTGAAGTTGGTTCTGAAATTACCTGTAAGGCTGGGATACCATCTATTACCAAGAATGAGACCTCTGTGCACCATAACCCTGAGCAACAAACCCACAACTGGAGCATCACGAATACAAATGAGACCGAAGTTAGTGAGCTTTGTCTATCACTGGTACAATGTGTAGTTTCTTTATTAGTGGTGGGTGATAACTCCTCATCTACAGTAGGTTCTTCCATAGTAATCATGGCCTTATAGACACTGAGGGAATCAGGGGTTACTGGGATTGATATATTCTGTAATGATGGAGGACCTTCAGTTGGCAGCGAACTATTCCCTGCCCAACTCCTCTATCCTCAGTGCCCAAAGTGCCCAAACACATAGTATTTTCCCTGTTGGAAATATTTGACTACTAGTGTTCAATGCTTCCTGATCTCATCATACCCACATTGATTTGGATTATCTTGTGTTTGACATGAAAACAAATGGTAATATTTAGCATCCTACTTTTTTTCTTCCTCAAAATTTTTTTACCCTTCTCTTTCTTCCTTTTTTGTGCTTTCTTTCATATTTTCTTATGAAATATTAAAACAAAGAAATTTTTAGAGCAAAATGACACTAATTCATTTTAAAAGGACTTTATTTAAAGGGTGAGGAAAAAAGGGGTTTAAACCCGATGTATCTCTAAAATGTCTCTTGTCTGGATTCTTGAGCCCGCAACTTCATTTTTCTGACCAACACACCCAAGAAATGGGGGTTAGGATACAACCCAGAGGCAACTGGACAGACAGGTAGAAAACACCAAGGCACAGGAACACAGGCGGGGGACAGGAAAACATTGGGGAAGGGGCGTAACTTAAAGTTCTGGGGCCCCAATACAAAATCCATAAAACGGTCTCAGCCATCCGTCCCAAATGTATATGGTAAGTGGTATTAACTGAGTGTCAATTGGGCCCCCATCGGGGCTTGGGCCGTACAATGCTACCTCTGCCCCCTCTAAGCTCCCGCTGGGGGTGCCGAACACTGGAGCCTAACCACAAATTAAAAAGAACCGAAGCACACACACATAAGAACACTGAAGCGGCCCAAAGCAGGGGGGCACCCCAACAAGAAACTAAAAATTTTCTAGACCATGACCCAGCAACCCCAAAGAGCCAAAAGAATTAGAGCCCCACCAGTGACAGACCCCAGGACCATGGTTCCAACCACAAAAAAGACCAAGTAACCAAAGGGTTTTCGGGGCCCAGCGAAAAAGGGACCCGGGAATAGGGATTTTTTACCAAATGGTCACACCAGGAGTTGTGGATTTTGTCCAAAAGGAAGGGAAAGGGGGAAAAATGGAAGCAGGGAAAAAAAGACCCAAGGAAGAGGAAAAAAAACAAGAGACTGTGGGGTTTTTAAAGAGAAGGCAGAAGACATCAGGGGACCGGATTTGGAACCCGAGATGGCAGGGGAACAGGGAACTTGGGAAAAATTAAACCCGAAACAGAGGATACATGGACACAACACCGCCAAAATTTTTTAATAAATTCAAAACAGAGGGGTGACAGAACAACACCAGCAGAAACCAAAATGGGGTACCAGAATAGGGATACATGGGCACCAGACAACAGTGTCTTGGAGAGGAACCACAGATGAGTTAACACTTGAGGTTTCCGTTGGGGGAAACAAGAAAAAATAGACACAGGCTGGGTTTCTGCGGGCAAGGTGCAAAGGGGGGTTTTGGGTAAAGGGGGGGGCCTGAGCCAGACTTGTATAGGTTTCTACAGGGGGGCCCTGTTGACCTGCAGAAGGAAGCAAACCAGGTAAAAAAGGTGCCTGAGCCAACTTGTGGTAAATTGCTTACATGCCGTATGAGGCCCGCAAAAACACCAAACCCGGGGAAAGGGGGGCCTGACCAGACTTGTGAAATTTTGGGCCCCACACGCCCTTATGTATGACCTGCAGAAAACACAAATAGGGTAAGGTGGGCCTGAGCCAACTTGGTATTGGCTCACATTGCGGCCAAAGTAAAACCTTCAGAAGAACAACCAAAAATAAAAGTGGTGCCCCGAGAGAGGGAATGGTTAAAGGCCTTAAAAGAAAACCGCCGAAGAACGAATAGGGGAAAGGGGGTCTGAGCCAGACTTTGGGGGTT
>JAODAL010063032.1:0-19441 GCA_025379985.1 Phyllomedusa bahiana
GGGACGGGGGAAAGGGGGGGCAGGAAAACCTTGGGGAAAGGGTTTAACAAAATTTGTATATAAATCTTTTTTTAACCAAACAAACCCACACACATTCCCCATCCCTTCGCCCATCCCGGGAACCCTTTCCAAAACCATCATTTCATTTCTTATACAGCCCTCCAAAAATTTATTGCAGATTTCCCATTTTTCTTCCAGTAGGTGACCCTCTTTCCCAAAGGAAAAAGGGCTTCCGTTTGCCCAGGTGACATTGCCTTGGGGGGGGGGGAAACCACAACCTGGTAAATTATCTTTACAAACCCGGGAAGATTTGGGGGGGTTTAGAAACGGTAAACCCTTTTTCCTGGGGGGAGAAAAATGGGCAGTGTCGATTGTTTTCAAAAAACAGGATTTACAACATTTTAAAGGGGGGTTTGAAATGTATCTGTAGTAAACTCAGATGCCATTTTTTTTTCAGTTTTCCCGGTGTTTTTTCCTGATTTTTGGTTAGCAACTTTAACCCCTTTGGGCGGGAACGGACAAATAAAATCCTTTTTCCAAATCCAACACAAACCAAAGGAAACCCGAGTTGACAAGGAGGGGACTCCAAACATATTTAAAACCATGTGCTACTTACAACGTGGCTTTAAGCATTACCAGAGCCAAAAAAATGGGGGCCCTTACAGACCCAACCCTTTTAAAGGGAAATTTTAAAATCAGCCCACGGTACGGGACTGGCCTCACCAAAATTACTTAAAACGGAAAAAAAAGGGGCCGACCGGGAAAAACCTAAGTGATTTTGGGAACCCCTTATACAAAAACTAAGACGTTTCAGTAACAAATTTTTACTGACACAAAAAAACTGAAAGCTTTCCTTCACCGACCGGGCCCTCTTGATGACCAGCATCTGTCCACAAATTCCCTAAAGCCCCCATAGGAGATTTAAACAAACAATGTTAAAAATTTAAGGTCTTACACATGTTACAAACGATTGCTGCATTTATCCAATACCCCCACAGCCTGCTAAAGGGTAACCATAAATTGAATTTAAAGCAGAGGGGCGGGGGTATGAGGGAACAGCTGAGAACATGATGTAAGGGTATACGGGAAAGGGAAGGTTTTCAAAAAGGATTGGGGGGTGGAGGGAAGCCCAAAGTTTTAACGAAATTTTGCATTGGGGGGATTTGTGGGAAAAAAATTCGGGGGGAAACTATTTGCCCCTTTCCCCCCAAGGGGGGGAAAATTTTTCACTAAAAAAAGGGGAAACTCATATGGGTGAATGAAAAGGAAAAAAAAAAAAAAAAACACATGAAGGAAATTTGGGTTATTTTTTACTTTCCCAAAAAAAATGCTTTTTAAAAATTTCAAAAAAAGTCATTAAACACCCAAAAACCCCCAAACTTTCAAATTTAAAAAATTTGCGCGGGCCTTTCCTTTTTCCCCGTCAAAACAAATTTTTTTACTAACACCTATGGACTTGAGGGGGTTGAAAATTTTTTTGCGGGCTGAATTTTACTTTTTTTTTGGTAAAAAAGTTTGGGAATAAAAGCACTTTTTAAATTAAATTTATTCCAAATTTTTGGGGAAAAACGGAAATCCCCAAAAAAATTTTTTTCTCTTTGGGTTTTTCTTTTGTACGGGATACATTATGGTATATTTTAATAACAGGACTTTTTCAAAACGGGTATACCCAAACGGAAAAAAAAATTTTTTTTTTACTTTGAGCCCCCCCTAAGTACGGGGGAAAGGGGGGGGGGCCACGATCTTTTAAAACCAGCCTATGCAAAGTATAGACAATGCATTGGGGTTATAAAAAGATGGGGGTTTTAACTGCTTACAACCTGGGCATTTAAGCGGGTAAAACAAAAACATGGCGCGATGTATGCCTTAAACGAGGTTTCCCAACTCCCCGCTAAACGATGGGGCCCTAGGATTTTTTGCCAGCCCCTTACCGGCACCTGGTTTTTCCCTTTTTGCCCGGGTTTAAGTTAAGGATTAATCATTTGAAATTGCTAAAAATTTGGCAGATGGGTTTGCAAAAATCAAGAAATACTGTAAAATTGGGGAATAGTTTGAATATTGGAAAATTAATCTTAAAAGGGAACCCATTTTAAATTGTTTAAAGCAATAAACTATAGGAAAAGGGTTAAATTTAGTTTAAATTTTTTTATTATAAAATTTAAAAAAAAGGTAAAAAATACGTACAAAATTTAAACAAAAAGGCACTAAATGGTTTAAAAAACTATATTAACACTAAAATTTCAAATACAGCAAAAATTTTATAAAGCCAAATACAAATTTAATTGACATATTTGTTACAAATTTTGCAGTGCAAAATTTTATAAGGGAAAATTTCGTCGCTCACTTTTTCCCTTTTTATTCTTTTTTAAATACTCTTTAAATCAAGTGAATTTAGGGGTTGGGGAACCACAAACCAAGCGCCCCTTGCAGTCGTAAAATGTAATCTGCCCCAATGTTTTAACACACCGTTTCTTAATAACATAGCAAAATGTAACAAATTTTTTTTTTAAAATTTTATGGATTTGATCCCCATCCACAGGCAACACAAGGTTAACACAGGGTTAAAAAAATAAAGGGGAATTTAGGGAAAAAATAAAAAAATTCGCTTTAAAATATGTCACAAAAAAGCCCCCTTTTTTACAATATTCCAGCATGAAATTTAAACATCTAACAAAGGGGGAAGGGAGGGAAAACGACTTGGGGGGAAATTTAAATCTGCCCAAAAAACCCAAGCGGGGAATTTGGGGCCGGCTGAAGTCGGGAATATTTTCATAAACTAAATATAAAACTTTTCAAAAACCCGGGGAAAGTAGGAACTGAATTGGAAAATGATAAATTTTTAAAGGGGAATGTTACGAAATTGAAATAAAAACCCTTTCAACACTGCACCTACAGAGGCAATAAAAACTCTAACAGTGCTGCATTTTAAGTTAAACCCCTCCCTTTGGGGACCCCTTAAAGAACCCGGGTTTCGAAATGCACATCGGGGCCTGTGTTGTTTGTGGGCCCAAAAATATTTTCCCTGGAGTTTTTTAAATGTATTTTAAAAAGGGTTTGGGATTGCTCTAAGGTGCTATTTTTTTGTTTAAACTTTTTTCTTTATAAAAAACCTAGTTTGTATTTATTTAAAGGGGTTTTATTTTCTTTAAATTTATTTAAATGATTTATTCAAGATTTTTTTTTCTTGGTGCTTATAAATTAAAGAACAAAGGGTTTAAATGTTTTAAAAAAAAAAATTGGGCGCTGGCAGACCATTTTTTAAAAAAGCTTTAAAAAACCTTTTAAAGCACCAGAATGTAGAAACCCCTTCTTCTGCAGGCATACCTAAAAAGCACAGTCTAATTTCCAAAAACGACAAGCCGGCTCAGGGAGACCATTTTTTTAACTTTGTTGGCTGTTCCCAAATTTCGGGGGCCCAGAATTTGGCCCTCAAAGAATCAAAATTATGTCTACCCTTTTATAATGGGGTGCCGACGCCCCCCGAACACCTCAAATCATTAAAAAATGTTTTTTGAAGCATTACAAAAGCACTTTTCGCCCCCAAAGTTTGGGGTGTGGGGCCGTTCAAACATTCTTTTTTTTTTTCTCCCACAAAGCATGGACACTTCAGGGGCCCACCCTGTCCACTACTCCATCTTTCCCCACTAATCTTTGGCTGGGCCTGATAAAGGGTAGGTTTTAAAAAAGCTAAAACGTTTGTATAAGACAATTACATTTTAACTGTATGGTACCTAGTTGCCTTTAAAATTGGAGAATCACATTGCATAACCTTGCATTATAAAGGGAAAAATATAATTCCCTTTTTTGAATCAAAAGAAGACGTGCTGTGATTCCCCTGCACCTCAGCTTTTTTACTTGGGTGTAATTCAGGGTGTTTAAATTTTTTTTTAAAGGGGTTTTCTCAACAAAAATTACTTTCAACCTTAAAGGTTTCAATAAAATGAAGACTTTTTCCAAATACATTTGTCAATAGATTTACTTTTATCATTTAGATAACAAAGCAATTTTTTGTCCCTTTGGGGGCAAACAAGTTTTTTTTTGGAAAAAAACATACCAGTCTATACCCCTGTTATTTGAATTTTGGGGAAGCAAAAGGATTTGGGCCCCAAAATGGGCTGAACTTAGGAAAAAACAAATTAAAAATCTAACAAAAAATTGTCCAGTTTTCAGAAAAATTTTGGGATTGTATTCAGTCTTCAAAGCACACGGTTTTCCCTTTTGTTTTTGTGAAGAGATAAAAGTCCCCCTGTGCGTCAAGAAATGCCTCAGGAACTGAAAATCAAATTGGGTGGGAGAAACCCCCCCACAGCCTTAGGAGACAGAAATGGGCTGGAAAAGCTGTGGGGTCAATGAAGAAGCCTAAAAAAGAGAAAACTCTTTAAAAATTTTAGGTTTGATAGGTTAAAAACTGCAAAACAGCCAATAAAAAAGACTAGTCCCCTTTTTAAAGGGAAATTTTTAAAAATTTTTTTATATTTAAAGAGAATTAAGCAAAATAAATAAAAAACTAGTTAAAAAAATTAAAAACCCAAAATACTTTTTTGGGCAGCAGAAGGGGAAACCAGGGAAAAGGCGAAAAATCCGACATATTAGCAAAAAAATTAATTTTCCATCAAAACTTTACAACCCGCTAACTTTTCCCCAGAATAAAAAAAAGAAATCCTATTTCCATTAGATTTTTTGGGGGACATTGACTAGAACAAATTCAAAAACAATGTGGATTTCCCATATTAAAAAAGTAAATTTCCCCGAAAAAATGGCTTTAAAAAATCGCCTGACCTTCTAATTTTTTTGCAGACATTTCTGAACTTAGAAAAACTGGCATTTGTTTTTTGACTGAAGTCAAACAATTATTTTTTAAAATTTAAAACGAGCTTTTTGAAAATAAAGACCAGAATTTTTTGCCTTGGGTAATGGAATGGGAAATTTTTTCGATCACTATTTACCCCTAAAGGAAAAAGAAATGAAAAAATAAACCTACAAAAAGAATGAAAGCAAATACCGAGCCAAATAACAAAAATGGACATTTGAAAGAATTAAAAAAAAAAGCCTGAGAAAATAAAATTTAACCAAGGAAGGTTTAAAAAATGCCACAAATTTCAATAGCAAATGAAATGTCAAAAGCCTTCTTAAAATGAGCAATTTTTGGGTTTAATCTATGAAAGTTTTTAAACCTTAAAAACAAATATTTTAAACACCCCTGCAAAAAGAACACGGGCATTACTAAGAAATGAAATTTCAAAAAAATACAAACCATGTTTTGGGACAAAAAAACCAAATCTCCCCCAAAATGAAAGGAATTCAAAAGATGTAGCAGAGTTTCAGCTTTTACTGGTTTATATCCGGCTTTTCGTGTTATCTGCTCTCATTTGTAAAGCAAGGCCATTTAAAAAAACCCTTTGAAAAGTAGAATTTTCACTCTGTGCCATGATATCAAAGGGACAATTATCTGTTTTTTTTTAGTTCTGCTACATCTGTACCTTCCCCCCTCCATAGGTTCTTTACTCATAGACTCCATAGAAGCACACATATCCCCCCACCCTGAACCCCCCATTTTAATAAAGGGCCCAAATTTTTTCATTTATGGGGGGTTTTTTTTCAAATTCAATCCTCAAAATAATACCATCTCAAAAAACACCATCTGTCTTTGGGCTTTTAAACCTTCCTGCTTTTGGGTTTAAAAAAAAATAATAAAACCCCGAAGTTTACTCAAAATGAAGCCTAAATTCATCCTCACAATTAGATCTATATAATTGCTGCCCTGCACTGTGAATTGATATTCCAGTAATAATGTCATACTTTGAAATTAAATCATAAAACTTGCCTTTATCATGGCAAAGATAATCAATAATAGGGTTATTCATCTCTATATATTTCTGATAAATATGGTCAAATGGCCATGTTTTGGGCTGACAGTGCATATAGCTGCCTTAACAGACCTACCTATATAATGTCAGCTACAGTCCCTTCCATATATATATATACATGTACAGGCACAGAAAGCTCCTTAACTTTCCTATTTGGCACCACCAAAAATGTCGCCTAATGGCATTATTCACAAGGTGTCTGCCAACAATATTTAGCACTCCCCATATAGTTTCCATGTACCTTTTTATAGAAACTATGAATATTCCCAGGGCCATGTGCCGAGAGAGTCACTTATCTAATCGTTTACTATCACAGATACACCTCATGGGACTTGTATGAACATTTTCGCCGGTTTTTCTGGCATATAATGCCACCTCTCGGTGCGGCTCGCAGTCGGACGCACCTCCACCTATGTGTTAGTCGCATTAGGCGATAGCTTCGCCCAATTTCTAATGACGCATAACATAAAGGGTGCGTGCTAGTGGGCGTTCTGGTAGGTGGCAAAGTGAGGTGCAATTAAAGCATCCGAACAGGCGACAATTTCAATGTGGTCTGTCTATCGGACAGGCGTCGAGGTTTGCCACCGCATTGTTTGAGCGAACTTCGGCAGACATACATCAGGCCTAGTTTTCCTTGGAAAAAAAAACATGAAAACAGGCGCTTTGACGCGCCGATTCTTCATACATGTCCCCTATAACCTTAAATGTTCATGTAACAGTATATTGCACCTTCGAGTTTATGATAAATGACTTGATTTTAAAAAATAGTATCATGGTCTCAGGGTTGTACAGTTCATTTTATACAATGAGAATTCCTTTAGTTTCAATATTGTTTTACATGTACAGGATGTAGCAGGATTAAAGCTGACAGATAATTACACCAGAACATCTCAGTTTACAAAATATTATGTCAACTATTATAATGCTTTTCAACAGCTTCTATTGTGACCTAAGATTAGGTAACCTGAATGGCTGTAATATCATGGTAAAGTTAAACTCTGCTACATCCATTGTAGAATATATGAATGTCAGTTTTAACTGAGTCCACTGTTCAAGCAATGCAATCTGCTACTACATTACAATGCAATTTACATCTACAAACTCATGTAATTAGTATCTTGCCTACAGCCCAGCAGTGGAATTTCATCCTGGGGGCCCACCGGTGGAGTTGATTATGGGGGTCCACACTACAGTTACTGCACATAACTTTTACACTCTGCCTCTTGCTTTTCTCCTTTTTTCTTTGACTTTCCTCTCTTCCCAAGGATGCTATATGCAGCGCAAAAGAAAATATGGGCATCATATTATGTAAATCGGTTTAGGTACCTAAAACTCACTTTTTTTGTCCCATAGTGTACTATGGGCAAAAAAAAGTGAGTTATAGGCCTAAATAGTTTTCGCATACATGTGGACCTATAGGATGTCGCCATGCTCTAAGGGCCCACTGTTTTTTTTTCCCTGTTCCCCTTTGTGGGGTAGTACGAGCGTGCATGTAATAAACATTTCCATCATGTGTCCCTGATTTAAATTTAAGGAAAGACTTAACTATAACATATTCACTTGATTCTCTTAGCATTAATATGCATATTTATTTTGATATTTAAATGTATATCAAGTCTTTATTATATAAACTCGTTTCCCAAATAAAAATCACAAATTTTTTTGTTTTATTTTTTTTAGGTTTTACCTGAATTTTGTTACCGAAGAAGTAAAGAAATCCTGAGATGTAATGAGAATACAAACATGATATTATTTTACCAGTTGAGATTAAAAAACTGATAGTTATATTAGATGATTGGTTTAGCAGCTTAGTGTTCTCTCTTTGGTTTACTACCATTTGTGTGTTGAACTCTTTGTTGTTTATATATTTCAGAAGAAAGTGTTAGATTTTAGTACCTAATATGTACCAAAGATAAAACTGGTTTGATTTCTAGTGCAAAAAATTCACATTAATGGTGTCATTTGCTAAAACAATAAACTGGATGGATTTTTACTGCATCTAGGAGGTTATATACATTAACAACCTAAAGTCATTTCTGGCTAAAATAAAAAAAATCAATAAATATAAATCCTTGATTTCTTCGCTTCTGTTAAGATATTAAAATTATCCTCAGTAGTTTGTTACGCATGTTTCTAGATCTAAATTGTTTCCATATCTTTGAGCAGCAGCAATACATACAGAAGTAAAACATTAATACAGGAGGACGGATAGGATCCTTGCATGACTAAGAAAATTTCCCAGTCTGAGAAACATAGGGAACAACCTGTAAGGCTGTGTCTACACAGCAATGTTAAAATGCAGTCCAAAGTTCGACGGTCGGTCGGTTTCCGGAATTGCAGTCGGCTCCGTACATTGAATGTATGGGAATCCGACGGCAAATCGGCAGAATATACAGCATGTTTTAAAATTCAATAGAATCTGGCAGATTACAAAACCGACCAGAAAAGAATCTGTGCTGTGTAGACTACAGCACACAATTTTTATTGCTGTCTATGCAGCACTGGTTACAGTCAGATAAAGTACTTTGAAACCGCCGAAAATCCAACCAAAAAAACTGTGCTGTGTAGACATAGCCTAAAGCTTTGTTTATAACAGAAGCCAGAGCACCATGTCAGATCCAGCAAACAATAGATACAACAAATAGACCCCATAGTAGGGTCAGTCAAGGTTTTATTGTGGTTTCTCTCTAGCTGTTACATTCATGTAATGGGGCCCCCTGGTGTTCATTTCATTCCCTCTCAGGACATTTCCTAATGTATCCAGTATCGATGGTCAAGTACCATTAGCTCAGTCCCACCCAGGGCCGGGACAAGACATTTTGGTGCCCTAGGCGAGTACAGCCAATGGCGCCCCCCCCCCCTCGCTCTCAAAAAAGGCCCCCCCACACATACTCACACCACACACTAATTCCTATCACCCCTGCGCTCCATGGTCCATGTACACTAATTTTCTGCGTATCCACATACCTCCTGTCCATCTCACTTCAGCAGTCACTGCACTAATTGAAAATCAGCCCTGACAAATTAGCATTTTCAAAAACGCTCTCCACCGTTTATGACAGTGCAATACCTAAATAACAGTAACCGTATAATCCACGGATACATGGAGCAAATATACCGACGGAAGGATTGTTACTAAAAATCACTCCTACTAAAACCAAGACCCAAACTATTACTCCAAAGGTACCAAATAATTCATTGCACAGGACACTGGGGACCGAACACGCAACCCCCACATGTGACTATCCTCTGTACACAGGCTCTGATTACATATACCACCGCCCCCATACAGTGACCTGATTGTGGTAGATACTAGTATACAAAGGCCATTCTGATTACATATACCCCCCCCAACCGCCATACAGTGACCACTATAGTGGTAGATACTATGTATTACACAGGCTCTGATTACAATACCCACCGCCCATACGTGACCACATTAGTGGTAGATATAGTTGTATGTAGAGGACTACTGCAGAAATATAATGATTACACTGCAGTTACATTTAGTGACATCACCGGAGACGTCTTTTCTTATCAGCGTGTTTCACTTTCCATTTTCTTATCAATCCGGTTCAACCCACCCTTCTGCCAATTGCTCCCGGCCATGACTCGTCTCCTGGAGGATTGGGACACAAATATTCTCTAGATTCCTCACTTTTCCAGTAACTCCTTAATTATAGGTTATATAATTCCCATTAGTCGGGACAGGTATATAGATATTCCCTCTTCTAGTCAGGGCAGGGTATATAGTTCATGCCCTCTCAGTCCAGGCCTAGGTATATTGATATTGTCACTTTGACTGGTAAGGTATATAACATATATGGGCAATCAGGCAGGTTCTATAGCTAGGGGCCTCAGGCAAAATATATTGCTTGGGGTTTCAGGCAGGCGTGACTCCCTTCTCCATCATGGGCGGGTTCAGGCAGGCGGGAATAAATGGGGGTTCAAGGCAGGAGGCTATGGGCGGGCTAAAGGCCAGGAGTCTCATGGGAGGACTAAGCGAAGGCGTCACCTTGGGGGAACCACAGGCGGCATTATAAAGGGGCAAAGGCTAGCGGCATTATAAGGCGGCCACAGGCAAGGCAGTTTATTGGGGGACACAGGCAGGCATTATAGGGGCGCCCCACCCGGCGAAGCAGAATTTAGGGGGCCGCAGGAAAGAATATAGCGGCGGGCCGACAGGGCAGGCATTATATGGGGACGACAGGGCTGGCCATGATAGCGGGGCCCGGCCGCTAGGCAGTGCATTAGAGGGGGACGCAGGCAAGGCATTATACGGGGCCGCCAGGCCCTAGGCATTATCTGGGCCGATTTGATATAGGGCCCGCAGGCAGGCATTATAGCGGGGACAGCAGGCAGGCATTTTGGGCGCGCCCCGCAGCAGGACTTTATTGGGCGGCCCCGCCAGGCATTGCATTTGGGCGCCCCACCCCACCCAAACCACGGACCCGCAGAGGCACGGGCATCTGTTTGGGGGCCCACAGGCTGGCATTATCTTGGGGGCACCTACAGGCAGGCATTATAGGGCGGGGGCGCACGCAGATATTTAGGGGGCACGCTGGAACGAGGTTTTATAGGGGGGGCACGAAGGCACAGTAGGGAATTATAGGGGCAGAAGGCTGGGCATTAGTACTGGGCGGCCCGGGCAGGCATTATAGGGGGCCGATGGCCACGGCATTATTGGGGACGGCCGCGGCGGGATTATAGGGGGCCACACGGGGCAAGGGCCATTATAGGGGGCCACAGGCAGAATATGGGGGCCTCGCAGGGCCGCAGGATATTGGCGGACCACCAGGCAGGCACCTTAAAAACAACAAATTAATACTTACCCATATTCCCCCCCGGGCAGCTGCGACCTCTTACGGGCCCGCCTCCATGCGACCCGGGACGCTCCTACGGCAGCTCCTCGGGCGCAACGGCCCTATGTCGGCTGTCGCGACACCCGGGAGAAGGCAGAGTCGCGATGGCATGCTTCATCAGCGACGCTGCCGGTTGAGGCGCACGGCGGCCGACCGGCGGGTCCTCAGCGCTTGTCAAGACCGGATACCACCGCGCACGCGGCACCCGCTGGCTTTGACGCGCCATGCAGCCTCACACGGAGGGAGTACAGCGTTTCTTGCCAGGTCACGAGCGCGCCGAGTCTGTCTCGCGGATGCCGGCCGGGAAGGGAGAGCTCGCTCTCTCGCTACGCAGAAGCGCGTTAACAGAAGGACCGCCGAGCGCTTCAAGGACCACGGCCCAGCGGCCCCCCCCCTGGAGCCCGGCTGGGAACGCGCTGTCGGGGCACCTGATGGCGCCCCCTTAGGGATTATCTGTGGTAGGGAGACCTAGGGGACGGTCGCGCATTCCTTGGCCCTAACCCGTCGTCACCGGACCTAAGGGTCCACAACCCGGATATTCCGGTTTAACACGGAAGCCAGTCGTGATTTCTTGCCTTATAGTTCTAGTTAAGCCAGTAGCTATCTGCGCTGAACCACAGAGAGATTTGGCCTATCTATTTCCACCATAGGGACAGGTTAACGTCGGGATGCTACAATTAAAGAGATTCATTATAGTTACCCAGTTAGGAAGATTGATGATTATTCACCTACCAGCAAAATCTAAACACAACAACAATAATTTTAATTAAGAATCTGGCTACTAGAGCAGTCACAGTAAGCTGATTTTTTGTTCTCTGTAGTTTACTTGTTAGCTTTGCTGTATATGTTATAGACAGAACTGCAAAGGGGCTTGACGTCCTAGTGGGGGGGTCAAAACAGTATTTGATTGGACACCGTGACACGAGAAAGAAATAATGACGAAACTGACAATCTGCAGTTTCTAATGAGTTCTATGAACCCTTTTTTACAAAACACAGATACTAACATAACAGCGACCGTTGAGTTTTATTATTCCAGAGGAATAACATGTGACTTACTTTAACCCAATCTTTATTAGGCTAATACTTATCTAGTGTCATACTAAATCTATCGTTAGCATAAGTTGTCGGGGAGTTTGTGGCCCAGAATGACGGTAACAAGAAGATAATTGTAAAGGCCACACATAGAGTGTCCAGCAAAGGAGAACATTGGCCCGGTAATTGACCCATAGGTAATGGATGGGATGTGCCCAGGCTGAGCAGCTATGGGAGTACAGCATCATAGCGTCCCAATTGCGTTGCAAAGTGCTTGCTAAGAGATTGTGTGGGAGCTCATTTAATGCGCGAATTAAGACCCCTAGGGCGATCTTTTATGTAACATATTTCGCCTTTTCTGAATTATTTTGGGATTAGATCCCTTGTTGTGGAGGGTTTCCTGCTGGGTAGAGGTTTGATGGTTTTTGTGGTGGGCTGCGCAGAATAGCACGAGACGGGTATTGTTATACTCAACTATGATGGATGGTATTTGTGTTTTGGTGTGATGTGACGCTATACTCTGTACCCTGATTGGGTTGATATGGACCAAGAGTTGGTGAAGTGCATCTACTTGCTACCCTCTTTCTGACAATTGGTACCCACCCAGTCCACCGAGTGACACGTCCCCGAGTGACCATTGCTTCTACTATACTTTCCCCATGGGTTGTCTGTGCAATTAACAGCTACACCAAGCCCACCAGCACCTGGTGTTGCGGGGAATAGTGAGCAAACGCCATTATATAAGGAATTTACTGACAACTCGGACCCCGTACCCATACAAACTGTCGAGGGTCTCTAAAGGGGCGTGTTTACTTAAATAGAGGCTTGCATATGAGCACACAAAAAAAAAACACTTGCTTCTTCAAAGCTTATCTTCAGGAGTGGATGGAATCAGACCACCTTCAGTCTAGTATTACTAGCCTCGATTAATGTGGCCTGTTAAGCGCCAATCCAGTTTTTTTCTAACAGGAAGGTTTAACTCCATTATCTCAAAACAAGTCTTACCTTTAGTTATCCAATTTTACAATCTTTCATAACAGCATTTCATCTTGTCGGAAGAATTTCTCTTTGTTTCTAATAGTACGAGATTTTTATTAGAACGCTAATCCATCTGTAAGCGTCTTCATATAAACTCGAAGTTTAGACTTTGGCCCCTTTGTTATCAGAAGATAACTACAAAGGCTGACACATTTAAGACAGCTAATTTTTGTTCAACTTTTTTCGGGACCGTTTTGACTTAAATTATTAAACGAGTTGCTTTCCTTTAAACCATTTATGTGAATATAAGCTCCAATTGTATTTGGACCCTGAGTTCTTGGGACATATGGAATGAAACATTAAATTGGGTAGAAACATAGGGACCAAGAACACTGTACAAACTACAGTGTTATTATGATGTACCTTAGAGGATATAACGTTTTTATACATTGACGCAACACAAAAAAAAGCTATTCTCCCGCCAAAATATTGGTCTTGGCTTGATATTGGTCTTTTCATCTATCTTCACCTGCTGTCATAGGATGACAATGTGCATACTTCCAGGCCTGTGAATAGAAGTCCTAGGGAACGGTACCCTACGTGAAGCTAACCCTGTTCACATTGCGATAGACAAAGAAAAAACTGCCATCCCATTCTAAATGTTGGGCTCCTGCTTGTAAAGTGTTTCCATTGAGTTTCTTATGAAGTGATATAACATCACAATAACATCTTTTTATTAAATACTACTTGACATAACATTGTGTATTGTGTCTGTATTGTGTCTGCAATGTGGTGTCCCTGTGTCACTATCTCTTTTATCCAATCAACTTTTATAACCCTAACTAGGGTATTGTTCAGCACAGACGACGAGTGGGGCACAGCCCATTGCAACGCATTGTCAGCATCACGTTTAGCTGCCCCTCGAACAATGGAACATGTCACCTTCTCTACCATGGCGGTACGACTACGATCGTATTGTATGTGCTGGCGAGACAATGCACCAATCCATAGCTCTCTAACGAGTGCTATGATATTACACGTAATTGTGGCACGCATTTCACGTACTATAGCACACAATGCGCGCCCGAAATGAGGAACGGAACAAAATACGTGACACATTAAAGCCGTATCTTATCATACCTTTTCAAGGTCTCGCTGACAGCCACATGTGGCCTTCTGGACAAGCAGCCAATAATTGCATTGTTGTTTTATGATGGCCGATAAGAAATGGGACTTGTGTTTATTATTGTGTTTTTTGTTCTACGATCCAGTACTTTTGTACTTGGTGTTTCCTTTTATATTGCATCTGCTGGGCACGGGTGACTAGTGGGTTGGTGTAAACCTGGGACAATTTGTGCGGCTATCTTGGGAGATGAGGTGTTGAGCAGCGTTGTCTACGACGCGGTGATCCGCATCGTTTAGCTTTCCCAAACTAACCAGTGAGGTTTTTGACATGGTAATTCGCTGCTGAGGACTATAGGGTTCGTTTTGGGTTATTCCAACAGATTTAGACCAACCGCCTCGTAACAAATTTTTGATCAGCTACCGATATAGACACCACACATGTATTAATCCTATTCATCAATATGTACGAGATGGCCGGCGGAATTTGATTCTAAAGAGTGGAATTCGCTTTTCTAATGAATTCAGGAAAACTTCGTTCGGACCCCGAAAGTCCGAAACTTTGG
The DNA here is from genome assembly GCA_025379985.1 of Phyllomedusa bahiana. NCBI lineage: Eukaryota > Metazoa > Chordata > Amphibia > Anura > Hylidae > Phyllomedusa > Phyllomedusa bahiana. Next base: position 14,430 of record JAODAL010063032.1, read on the forward strand.
GGCCTAACTTCGGACCCCCCACAACCCGTCTTGAACGAAGTGTGCTTTTGATTGATAAAATGGCGCCCTAGCGAGCACATGGCCGCTATTGCGGCAAAGGCACCTCTGGCGACAGAGATGAAAGCGGCATAGGCCTTGCATGACACATGTGCAGAGATGAAGCAATCAGGAGTCCGGCGGGATTCTGTGGACGTCACCGTCTATATATAGCAACGCCACCCCCGACCACGCGCGCCGCCTCGCTGAGAATCCACACTACTCTCACTGTTAATGTCTAGGGAAGGTGCTGCTGCGCGTGGTGATCAGCGCTTTCTGAAGATGAGTTTATACTTCAGAGATTTCTGTCGGAGGGTATGTCTAGCTTGTCTCTGAGACTGTTACTCTGAATGTGCTCTTTTCTGATTTTTTGGTGTATTTGGGATCATGGAAATCCACGTAGTGACCGTACCACTGCCCTGCCCTGCATTTAACAATTCAATTTCCTAAGTGGGATCGAAGGCACAGGCTCCTGTTGGTCGTGTGTTTATTGAACATGTCTAACTGCAGTAGGGCTTTTGTACTTGTCAATCGGCATTATTGGACTGCCTGTAGCGATGTTTGCGCAAGTGACTTCATGGGGGAGTTCTTGTTGAGGTAGGGGCTGGAGGGAGGGGAGTGTATTTTTAAAGTTTAAGGAGGCTTGGATTAGGAATACTCTGCGTTCTGTGTGAGGGGGGTGAGCGGGTGTCACAAGTTTGGCTACATTGAATTTGGATTTCGAGTTATCTAGGAGGTGAGAGGGGCTCCACGAAACTCACTCGATCATGCGTAGAAACAAACGCTAAGTGGAAACTAAACCCGCCTCTCGTGTCTGTGTCGTGCCAGGCTACACAATAATTATTTGGAGATAATACTTGGGTTCATGCAGCATCGTGTGGGGCTTGGTCTGCAGGCGCCGGGGAGGGTGAGGTGATAGGGACGAGAGGTATTTTTTGCTTTTCAACGAGTTAGGGGAGGATTAAGAATACATCCTCTAGTGTGTGTGGGCGGGGGGCCGGGTGGAACGATTGGATATTGATTTGGAAGTTGGTATTAGGACAGGTGAGCAGGGTCTTCCCACCCCCCCCCCCTGTGTTGGCGTAGGGAGATAACACGCAATTGTAAACAAACGATACATAAGCTATCTAGTTTTGTGCGGAATTCTATTTCTGTGGCGCCTTATTTTCAATTCCAAAAGGAGGGTTATATTGTTGCGTGGTTGGTGCTGGTCATACCCTACCTAACCAACGCTAGTCGGCTCGACAAAAAACTAAACCGTTTCTTTTTCAAGCCACAAAATTATATATATTTTTTTTTGGTAGCCTTTAATTCACAAGCCACAAGGCAACATTACAGAACTGTATCTCTTGTCTGATGTGGCGTAGAAAACAAGGCATTTGTAACATCGCTACTTGTTTGATGCCGGCATAATATTCTTCTGGGCAAGTTACTAGCACTCGGGCAGGTTTTTTGTATTAGCGTATCTTGTTCTTGCTGGGCATGTGCTGACAGAAAAAATAAACCCAGTCCTTTTTCTTAGACCACATTATCATATATTTTTTTTTTTGGTAGCCTATATTCACTAAGCAAAGGGACCAAAATCTTCAACTGTATCTCTTGTTCGCTGTGGGTAGATAACACGCATTCTGTTTAACGTACTGAGTTGCCGTCCCGCGGATCAACGATCTTGATTTGGACCGACTTGGATCAATGACTGGGGTGTTTGTAGCAGGGGGTTTGCTGCGCCCTCACCACAACAAAGGTGCATGTCATTATTATACTATACCACGTCAATTTTTCCTATAGCCAATCTATTTTTATTTTGTTTTAGGTAGCCTTATTCTAAATATGACCACCCATCTTGGAACTTATGACTATCTGTGTTCTATTCGTCCACCCCATACGTTCTCACGTCATGTGGCGTAGATAACACGCACACTTTGTATACCAAGTGTTTGTGTAGTGAGGCTCTTGGGGACTGGTGGAAGATACGTTTCTTACAGGCGGTTTCGGTTAGCGGTGTGGCTTTGCTTGGTACACGGGGCACTGGTATTATCTAGATTTTTTTACGTGGAACGGTGGACACATACCGAACAAATATTTAGCAATTTTTGTTGGCTAGCAGTTTTAAACATATGCCACTTTCGGATTTTGCGTCTTTTATGGATTCTCTTGTTGTCCCACACCCCTGCCTGCTGGCGCTTTATGTATATACACACGACTATTGCTAATCCCCCCCAGAGTAATAGTTTGTGCGGGCTCTCATTCTTTGGAGACAAATTTTTATTCCCATGGGGTTAAGTAAGACGTGGTGTGGATGTGAAACTCCCCACATGTGATGTCATTAAGTTTAACCGTCTTTTTCCAACGCACAAATATTATAATATTTTTTTTTGGTAGGGCCCTAACTTCACTAGCAAAGGCAAATCTACAACTGCTCTTTCATTGTTGTGTGGGCTAGAACTTAACGCATTTGTAAAACGACTTACTAGTTTCGTTGCGGGACTCATAATTTTTGGCGCAATTTACTTCCCCCTAGGGGTTCTGTATAAGCGTTGGTTTGCTGGCTAGTGCTGACAAAAATTAAAACGTCTTTTCTAACGACCAAATATCTTATATTTTTTTTGGTAGCCTAATTCACAAGCAAAGCTAATTAAAAAATGTATATTTGTGGTGTGGACAGTAGGGAAAACACGCAATTGTAACACGCTACACAAAGCAACTAGTTTGTGCGGCCTTCTATTCTTTGGCGCAATGTTCAATTCCAGGGCTTTATTTAGAGTTGTTTTGCTGGTTGTGGCTGTCTCAAAAATAAATCCGTCTATTTCATCGCCATAATATATATAGTTTTTTTTAGGTAGCCTAAATTCACAGCCATAGGCAAATTACAAACATGTAGCTCTTGTTAGTGTGGCGTAGAAAAAACGCTATTCTGTAACACGCTACCTTGTCTTGTCGCCGGCTGCTCAATTCTTTGGCGCAATTTACTTCCTGGGGTTAATTAAGCGTTGTTTTGCTGGTGTGCTGACAAAAATAAACCGTCTTTTTCAACGCCAAATATATATCTTTTTTTTTTGGTAGCCTAGTTCTCAAGCTAAGGCTAATTACAACTGTATCTCTTGTTGTGTGGCGTAGAAAACACGCAATTTTAACACGCTACTTGTTTGTGCGGCTCAATTCTTTGGCGAAATTTACATCCCGGGGTTAATTACGCGTTTTTTTGTGGTGTGCTGACAAAAAATTTAAACGTCTTTTTCAACGCCAATTTATATTTTTTTTTTTGGAGCCTAATTTACAAGCAAAGGCAAAAATTACAAAATGTATCTCTTGGTGTGGCGTAGAAAAAAACCTTGTAACCGCTACTGTTTTTTGCGGTCAATTCTTGGCGCAATTTAAATCCAGGGGTTAAAATTTAAACGTTGTTTTGCTGGTGTGCTGACAAAAAAATTTAAAACCCTCTTTTTTTAACGCCAAAAAAATATATTTTTTTTTTGGTAGCCTAATTCACAAGAAAGGCAAATTTTCAAAAGTATCTCTTGTTGTGTGGCGTAGAAAAACGCATTGTAACACGCTACTTTTGTGGGCTCTTCTTTTGGGCAATTTAACAGGGGTTATTAGCGTTTTTTTGTGGGTGTGCTTACAAAAAAAAAACCCTCTTTTTTAACGCCCAAAAAAATATTTTTTTTTTTGGGAGCCTAATTCACAAGCAAAGGCAAAAATTTCAACTGTATTCTTGTTGTGTGGCGTAGAAAAAAACGCAATTGTAACAGTAAAAAGTTTTTGCGGCTCAATTTTTGGGCAATTTTTCATCCGGGGTTAATTTGCGTTGTTTTGCTGGTGTGTGAAAAAAATAAACCCTTTTTTCAAAAGCCAAATATATTTTTTTTTTTTTTGGTAGCCCAATTTACAAGAAAAGGCAAAATTTCAACGTATTCTTTTTGTGTGGCGTGAAACAGAAAATTTTAACCGTATGTTTGTGCGGCTCAATTCTTTGGGGCAATTTACATCCAGGGGGTTTAAATTTAACGTTGTTTTTTCTGGTGTGTGACAAAAAATAAACCGTCTTTTTCAACGCCAATATATATATTTTTTTTTTGGTAGCTATTCACAAGGGCAAAGGCAAATTACAAAAAATGTATCTCTTGTTGTGTGGCGTAAAAACCGCAATTGTAAACATACTAGTTTGTGCGGTCAATTCTTTGGCGCAATTTCATCCGGGGTTAATTAAGCGTTGTTTTTTGGGGGGCTGACAAAAATAAACCCTCTTTTTTACGCCAAAAATTTATATTTTTTTTTGGTAGCCTAATTCCAAGCAAAAGGAAAAATTTAAATGATTCTTGTTGTGTGGTAGAAACCGAAAATTTTAACAAGTACTATTTGTGGGTCAATTCTTTGGCGCAATTTAATCCAGGGGTTTAAATTTTAAACGTTGTTTTTTCTGCTGTGCTGACAAAAATAAACCGTCTTTTTTTAACACCAAATATATACATTTTCTTGTAGCATAATTCACAAACGAAAGGGTTAAATTTAAGCCTGTTTTTGGGTTTTAAAATTTTGTAAAACACCAGTGCTTGTAAACGCACATAAAGTAAAAATTTTTCCCGGGGCCCTTTGTGGAGCGCAATTTATATCCAAGGGTTCCAAGCTTGTTATGGGTTCATTTGGAGTCAAAAACAGGGTGTATATTTTTATACAGATTGTTCATCAAACAGTGTCTGTCATTTTAGAACAAACAGTATGTCAGAAGAGAGGTGGCAGGGTCTGCAAACTGCGAGTGGCAGTGGCACAAAAAATTTCTGAAAACGGGCCCCGGTCGCCCAAGCAAAGGGGGCGTGCGCAGGGGTCACTCGGTGAGGCCACAACTGCCCCTGTCATTAGCGGCGTGTGTTGTTCAGCAACCCAGGGTTTCTTGATTGGTTGCTAGGTCACCCCTTCCTCCAGGACATTGACAAACCCCCGCCAAGAGTGGTGGGAACCTCGAAAAAACACTTAGT
>JAODAL010063033.1:0-19440 GCA_025379985.1 Phyllomedusa bahiana
ATTGATAGGTGCCAAAAATACCTTTTATTATCGTTACATTTCAGATGTGTTTTTTTTAAAATTTTTCAGGCCCGCTTTTTGTAGAGCCATTGCATTAATTTTAATCCGCAATTTTGTGTCACACAAGGGGAATTGATAGGGGCCAAAAAAAAATTTTTTATCCGTTCCCTTCAAAACTTGTTTTTTTTTACTTTTGGGGGGGCCAGCTTTGTTATAGAGCCCCCTTGAGTTAAAAATTTTTAACCCGCAATTTTTGTCAACAAAGGGTTTTTATGGTGCCAAAAAAACCTTTATTTCCGTATACTTTTTTTGTTGTTTTTTTTTTTTTGGCGTTCCAGTTTGTTGATAGGAAACCCTTGCATTAAAATTTTAATCCGCAAAATTTTTTAGTCACCAAGGTAGTTTGGTGCAAAAAAATTCCTTTTTTATCCGATCATTTTAGTACGTGTTTTTTCACTTTTTGGGCCAGGCCCACTTTGTTAAGAGCCCCCTTGCAGTTAAATTTGAATCCAGCAATTTTGTGTCACCACGGTAAATTTATAGGTGCCAAAAAATACTTTTTTTTTCCCTTTTAAAAATTTAGATACTTTTTTTTTTCACTTTTGGGCCGGCCAAACTTTTTATAGAGCCCCCTTGATTTTTAAAATTTTTTAAAACCAGCTTTTGTTTGTCACCAGGTTTAAATTGATTGGGCCAAAAATCTTTTATTATCCGTTACATTTTAGATCGTGTTTTTTCACTTTTTGGGCCCGGGGCCCCTTTGTTATAGAGCCAAATGCGTTAAATTTGAATCCGCAATTTTTAGCACCACAGGTTTTTATAGGTGCCCAAAATTTTCCTTTTATTTCGTTTAAAATTTGATACGTTTTTTTTCACTTTTTTTCCCGTCCCAGCTTTGTTTATAGGGCAAACTTGCATTAAATTTAAACGCAATTTTTTTCACCCCCAAGGGATTTTAAGGTGCCAAAAATTTTTTTTTAATTTCCGTTTAACATTTCAGATGTGTTTTTTACTTTGGGAAACAAAATTTTTTATAGAGCCACTTATTTAAATTTTAATTTTCCCGAATTTTGTAGCACCAAGGTTTATTGATAGGGGCAAATTTTCCCCCCTTTATTATTTATTTAATTTCAGATACTTTTTTTCACTTTTTGCCGTCAAACTTTGTTGATTTGGACCTTCCTTAAAATTTTTTTTTCCCGCTTTTGTAGTTAAAAAAGGTGTTTGGTGCCAAAAAATACCTTTTTATTATAAATTTCAGTTTCTGTTTTTTTTTTATTTGGCCAGCCGCCCTTTTTTATAGGGGCCACCTTGCAGTTAAATTTGAAACCACAATTTTGAGTCAACGGGGTTTGATAGGTGAAAAAAATTTCCTTTTTTTTCCTTACATTTCAGGGTTGTTTTTTTTTACTTTTTGGCAAAACGTTTTGTTTAAGGCCATTGCATTAAAATTTGAATCCAGCAATTTTGTATACCCAGGTGATTGTGGTGCCAAAAATCCCTTTTATTATCCTGTATACATTTTCAGATTAGTGGGGTTTTTTAAACCTTTTGCCCCAGTCCAGCTTTGTTGATGAGCCAGCTTTTGCAGTTAAATTTGAGATCCCAAGCAATTTTTGTTGTCACCCAGTGTTGTATTGATAGGTGCAAAAAAAAAAACCTTTTTTTATTATCTGTATTACATTTCAGGATACGTGTTTTTTTCACTTTTGCCCAGTCAGCTTTGTTTGTTGATTAGAGGCCCACCCCCCACCCACACCCCCCCCCCCCACCCACCTTGCAGTGTTAATTTGAAATACAGCAATTTTTGTATAGTCATCCACAGTTGTATTGGATAGGTGCCAATAAAAAAATATATACCTTTTATTTAATCGTAAACATTATCAGATACGTTGTTTTTTTCACTTTGGCGGCAGGGCCCAGCTTTTGGTGATGTGAGGCCCTTGCCAGTTAAATTTTAATCAGCAATTTTGTAGTCACCACAGGTGTAGTAATTAGGTGGCCCAAAAATTAACTTTTATTATATTATTACATTTCAGATAAAAAAAATATCACTTTTGGCGCCGGCACAGCTTTGTTGATAAAGCCACTTTGCAGGTTAAATTTGAAATCCTGCCAATTTTGTATTCACCTCCCCAGGTGTAATTGATGGTGCCAAAAAAGCTTTTATTATCCGTATAATTTCAGTTACGTGTTTTTTTTTTCACTTCTTTGCCCAGGGGGTCAAACTTTGTTGATAGAGCCTCTTGCAGTTTAAAAAATTTGAAAATCCAGCAATTTTGTAGTCACCACAGGTGTTATTGATAGGTGCCAAATACATACCTTTTAATTAATTTCGTATACATTTATATACGTATTTTTTTTTTTTCACTTTTGCCTAGTCCCAGCTTTGTTTATTAGAGGTCCTTGCAGTTTGCTTAAATTTGGGAATCCAAGCCAATTTTTGGTAGGTCAACAACAGGTGTATTGATAGGTGTTCATAAAAATTACCTTTTTATTATCCATATACTTTTCAGATACGTGTTTTTTTTCACTTTTGGTTTGCGGGCCCAAGCATTGGTTGATTAAAGCCACTTTGCAGTTAAATTTGAATCAGCAATTTTTGATAGATCCACTCTTGCAGTTAAGTTTGAATCTAGAATTTCGTAGTCACCACAGGTGTATTGATAGGTGGCCAAAAAAAATTCCTTTTATTATCCCTTATACATTTCAGATACGTGTTTTTTTCACTTTGGCGCAGCCCGCCTTTGTCTGAAAGGGCACCCTTGCTGTTAAATTTGAATACAGCCATTTTTGTTAGTCACACACAGGTCGTATTGATAGGTGCCAACAAACAGCTACACTTTTATTATCCGTCCTATATACATTCAGAACGTAATTTTTTTCACTTGGTTTTATATTTTTTTGCGCAGGCCAGCTGTTTTGATAGAGCCACTTGCAGTTTAAATTTGAATCCACAACAGTTTGTAGTCACTACAGGTGCATTGATAGGTGCCCAATAGTACTTTTTATTATCCGTATTACATTTCAGTACGTATTTTTTTCACTTTGGGCAGGCCAGCATTTTTGATGGCGACACCTTGCAGTTAATTTTTAATCCACCTAATTTTGTTGTCACCACAGGTGTATTCGATAGGTGCTCAAAAATACACTTCTTTATTATCCGTTATACATTTGAGATACGTGTCTTTTTTCCACTTTGGCGCAGCCCAGCTTTGTTGATAGAGCCATCTTGGCAGTTAAATTTGCGTCCAGCAATTTTGTAGTCACCCAGTGTGTATTGATAGGTGCCTCAAAAATACCTTTTATTATCCGTATACATTTTAGATACGTTGTTTTTTTACTTTGGCGCAGCCCAGTTTGTTGATAGAGCCACCTTGCAAGTTAAATTGAATCAGCAATTTTTGTAGTCACCACAGGGTTATTAATAGGTGCCCAAAAAGTACTTTTATTATCCGTATACATTTCGATTCCTTTTTTTTTTTTTTACTTTGCCGCGGGCCCGCTCTTGTTTGATAGACGCCATCTTGCAGAAAAACATTTGAATTCAGCAATTTTTGTAGTCTCACACAGGTGTATTGATAGGTGCCCCAAAAATACTTTTTATTATCCGTATAAATTTTGGATTCGTGTTTTTTTCATTTGGCACAGACCAGCTTTGTTAGGGGATAGAGCACCCTCAGTTGAATTTCGAAATGAAGCCAAATTTTGTAGTCACACAGGTGTATTGGATAGGATGCTCAAACTACCTTTTATCTATCCAGTTATACAGGTTCAGATTACGTGTTTTTTTCACTTTGGCGCAGACAGCTTTTGTAAGATAAGAGCCCCACACTTGCATTTAAATTTGAATTCCTGCAAATTTTGTAGTCACCACGGTGTATTGATAGGTGCCAAAAAATACCATTTATTATCCGTATACATTTCAGACAGGTGTTTTTTTCACTTTTGGTCAGTCAAGCTTTTTTGATTGAGGTTCCTTGCACTTAAATTTGAATCGTCTAGCAATTTTTGCAGTCACCACAGGGTGTATTGGATAGGTGCGAAAAAAAACCTTTTATTTTTCCGTATACATTCAGAATATGTGTTTTTTTCACCTTTGGCGCAGGCCAGCTTTGTGGATCGATGCCCACCTTGCAGTTAATATTTGAATCCAGCAAATTTTGTAGTCACCACGGTCGTATTTGATAGGTGCCATAAAAATACCTTTTATTATCACGTATACATTCAGATATGTGTTTTTTTTTCACTTTGGCGAAGCACGCTTTGTTTACAATAGAGAACTCCTTGCAGTTTTAAATTTGAATCCAGCATATTTGTAGTTCACCACAGGTGTATTGATAGGTGCCAAAAATACTCTTTATTATCCGTATACAATTTAAGATACCTGTTTTTTCACTTTGGTGCTAGGGCCTGACTTTGTTGATAGAGCCACTTGCAGTTAAATTGAATCCAGCAATTTTTTAGTCACCAACACGGTGTATTGTTAGGTGCCAAAAAATACCTTTTATTATCCGTATACATTTCAGAATACATTTTTTTTCACTTTTGACGCAGGCCAGCTTGTTGATAGATCCACCTTGCAGTTACAAGTTTGAATCTAGCAATTTCGTAGTCTCCACAGGTGTATTGATAGGTGCCAATAAATCACATTTTATTATCAGTATACTTTGAGATACATGTTTTCTTCACTTTGGCGCTGCCAGCTTTGTTGAGATAGAGCCACCTTGCAGGTAAATTGAAATCCAGCAATTTGTAGTCAGACAACAGGTGTATTGATAGGTGCCTAAAAATAAGTTTTATTATCACGTATACATTTCAGATACGTGTTTTTTTTTCACTTTGGCGCAGCCAGCTTTGTTTGATAGAGCCACCTTGCAGTTAATTTGAATCTCAGCAATTTGTAGTAAACACAGTTGTATTTGATAGGTGCCAAAAATACCTTTTATTATCCGTATACATTTCAGATACGTGGTTTTTTTCATTTTGGCGCATCCCAGCTTTGTTGATAGAGCCACCTTGCAATTAAATTTGAATCCAGCAATTTTGTAGTCACCACAGGTGTATTGATAGGTGCCAAAAATACCTTTTTTATCGTTTATAAAATTTCCGAAACGTGTTTTTTTTTTTTCACTTTGGCGCAAGACCAGCTTTGTTTAAATAGAGCCACCTTGCAGTTAAATTTGAATCAGCAATTGTTGTAGCTCACCACATGTGTATTTATAGGTGCAAAAATTCTTTTTTTATCCGTATAGATTTCAGTTAGGTGTTTTTTTCATTTTGGAGCATGCCCAGCTTTGTTGATAGAGCCCAACTTGCAGTTAAATTTGAATTCAAGCATTTTTAGTTGTCACTCCAGGTGTATGGATATGGATGCCAAAGAAAAATACCTTTTATTATCGTATACATTTAAGATACCTGTTTTTTTTCACTTAGGCGCAGGCCTGCTTGGTTGATAGAGCAACTTGCAGTTAATTTGAATCCAGCAATTCTCGTGTAGTCACCACAGGAGTATTTGATACGGTGCCAAAAATACCTTTTATTATCAGTATTCATTCCAGGATACGATGTTTTTTTTCATTTTGGCGCCATCCCAGGCTTTGTTGATAGAGCCACCTTGCAATTTAATTTGAATTCAGCAATTTTTGTAGTCCACTAACAGGTCGTTATTGCTAGGTGCCAAAAATACCTTTTATTATCCGTATACATTTACGGATACGTGTTTTTTCACTTTGGGCTTGGCCAGCTTAGTTAATAGAGCTCCACCTTGCAGTTACATTGAATCAGCAATTTTGTAGTCACCCACAGGTGTATTTATGGTGCCAAATTTACTTTTATTATCCGTATACAATTTCTGTGAACGTGTTTTTTTTCACTTTGGCGCAGCCCAGCTTGGTTTGATAGAGCCACCGGGCAGTTAAAATTTGAATTCAGCAATTTTGAAATCACTACAGGTGTATGGATATGGTGCAACAATTCCTATTATTATCCGTTATACATTTCAGTACTGTTTTTTTCACTTTGGCGCAGGCCAGGTTTGTTGATAGAGCCACCTTGCAGTTTAATTTTTAATCCAGCAATTTTTGTTGCACCACAGGTGTATTGATAGGTGCAAAAAAATAAAAAAAAAAATAAAAAACAAAAAAAAAAAAAAAAAAAAAAAAAAAAAAAAAAAAAAAGAAAAAAAAAAAAAAAAAAAAAAAATTACCTTTATTATCAGGTATATATTTGAGATACCTGTTTTCTTCACTGTGGCGCAGCCCAGCTTTGTTGATAGAGCCACCTTGCAGTTTTAAATTTGAATCCAGCAATTTTGTTAGTCACCACAGGTGTATGATAGGTGCCTAATATTTCCTTTTATTATCCTTATAAATTTCAGATACCTTTTTTTTTTTACTTTGGAGGCAGGCCCAGCTTTGTTGATTGGTGCACACCTTGCAGTTAAATTTTGAATTCAGCAATTTTGTTGTCACAACAGTGTATTGATAGGTGCCAAAAATACCGTTTATTATACGTATATCATTTCAGATAGGTGTTTCTTTCACTTTTCGTCAGTCAAGGTTGTTGATAGAGGTACTTGCACCTGCGTATATAGCTTTTGAAATCAGCAATTTTGTAGACAAACCAAAGGTGTATTGATCGGTGCAAAAATATTCCTTTTATTAATCCGGATACATTTCTGCTACGTGTTTTTTTCACTTTGGCGAGCCACCAGCTTTGTGATTGAGCCACCTTGCTGTTAAATTGAAGTCCAGCAATTTTTATAGTCACTACAGGTCGAATGATAGGTGCCAATGTAACTTTTATTATCCGTTATACATTTCAGATCATATTTTTTTTTTCACTTTTTGGCAGCAGGCCAGCTTTTTTGATAGGAGCACTTGCAGTTATTAATTTTTAATCCAGCAATTGGGTTGTTCTCCAAAGGTGTATTGATAAGGGGCACAAAAATACCTTTTTTATCCGTATACCATTGATGTACCTGTTTTTTCTAAATGTGGCGCAGCCCAGCTTTGTTAATAGAGCAACCTTGCAGTTTATCATTTGATTCCAGCAATTTTCTGTAGGTAGTCACCACAGGTGTATTGATAGGTGCCAAAAATACCTTTTATTATCCGTTATACATTTCAGATACGTGTTTTTTCACTTTGGCGCTGCTCAGGCTTTGTCTGATAGAGCCACCTTGGCAGTTAAATTTGAATCCAGCAATTTTGTAGTCACCACAGGTGTATTGGATAGTGCAAAAATACTTTTATTATCCGTATAACATTTGATATAAAAAATAGTTTTTTTTTACTTTGAGCGCATACCCAGCTTTGTTGTTAGAGCAACCTTGCATTAAAATTTTTAATTCAGCAATTTTGTAAGTCACCACAGGTGTATTTATATGTGCCAAAAATACCTTTTATTATCGTATACATTTCAGATACGTGTTTTTTTTCATCTTTGGCGCAGACCAGCTTTGTAGATATGAGCCACCTTGCAACGTTAATCTTTAATACAGCAATTTTTTAGTCACCCACAGTGTGATTGATAGGGTGCCAAAAATACCTTTTATTATCCCGTATACATTTCAGAGATAGTGTTTTTTTTTTTTCATTTTCGGCGCCATACCCTCGTTTGTGATAGAGCCAACTTGCAATTAAATTTGAATCCAGCAATGTTGTAGTCACCACAGGTGTATTGATAGGTGCCAAAAATTTCTTTTATTATCAGTTTATATATTTCAGATAAGTGTTTTTTTCACTTTGGCGCAAGCCCAGCTTTGTTGATAGAAGCCCACCTTGCAGTTAATTTTGAATTCTGCAATTTTGTAGTAAATCTGCATGTTTATGGATAGGCTGCCATAAAATACCTTTTATTATCCGTGTACATTTCAGATAGTATTTTTTTTCACTTTGGCGCAGGCCAGCTTTGTCATAGAGCCACCCTTGCAGTTAAATTTGATATCCAGACTTTTTTGTAAGTCACACAACAAGTGTATTGATAGGTGCCAAAAAATACGTTTAATTATCCGTATTACATTTCGATAAGGTGTTTCTTTCACTTTTGGTCAGTCAAGCTTTGTTGCTAGAGGTCATTGCACCTTAATTTCGAATCCAGCAATTTTGTGACCACCACAGGTGGTATTGATAGGTGCCAAAAATTCTCCTTTTAATGATCTGTATACTTTCTGATACGTGTTTTTTTCACTTTGGCGCATGCCCAGCTTTGTTGATAGGGCCACCGTTGCAGTTAAATTGAATCCAGCAATTTTGTAGTCACCACAGGTGTATTTATCAGTGCAAAGTACCTTTTATTATCCGTATACATTTACAAATACATATTTTTTGGGACTTTGCGCAGGCCAGCCTTTTTTGATAGAGCACCTTGCAGTTAAATTTGAAATCCAGCAATTTGTAGTCACCACAGGTGTATTGATAGGTGCCAAAATTATACCTTTTATTATACCGATTATACATTTCAGTATAGTGTTTTTTCACTCTTGGCGCAGCCCAGCTTTGTTGATAGAGCCACCTTGCAGTTAAAATTTGAATCCAGCAATTTTGTAATCACCACAGAGTGTATTGATTGGTGCCAAAAATACCTTTTATTATCCGTATACATTTCAGATAACCTTTTTTTTTTTTATTTACTTGGCGCAGGCCTAGCTTTGTTGATAGAGCCACCATCTTGCAGAAAAAATGTGAATTCATGCAATTTTTGTAGTCACACAAGGTTGTATTGATAGGTGCCAAATACTTTTATTAATCCGTATACATTTCAGATACGTGTTTTTTTCTCTTATGGCACAGGACCTGCTTTGTAGATAGAGCCACCTTACTGTTGAATTTGATGAAGCAAATTTAGTTAGTCATCACAGGTGTCATTGCAATAGGTGCCAAAAATACCTTTTATTATCAGTTATCAAATTCAGATTACGTGGTTTTTTCATTTTGAGCGCATCCCTGACTTTGTTGATTAGACCACCTTGCAATTAAGATTTGAATCCAGAATTTTGTAGTCCACCACAGGTGTATCTGATAGGTGCCAACAAAAGTTAATAACGTTTGATAATCAGTATACATTTCAGGGGACAGGTGTTTTTTTCACTTTGGTCAGTCAAGCTTTTTTGGATAAGATGGTAACTTGACACTTAAAATTTGAATACTAGAAAATTTTGCATGTACACCAGTTGTATTGAAAGGTGCGAAAAAAATCTTGTTATTATCCGTTATACATTTCAGATATGTGTATTTTTTCACTTTGGCCGCAGGGCATACTTTGTTGATAGAGCACACCTTTGCAGTTTCTTAAATTTTGATCCAGCAAAATTTGTAGTCACCACAGGTGTATTGATATGTGCCAAAAATACCTTTTATTATCCGTATACATTTCAGTTTTGTGTTTTTTTTCACTTTGGCGCAGCCAGCTTTGTTGATTGAGCCACTTGCAGTTAAATTTGAATCCAGCAAATTTGTAGGTCACCACAGGTTTGTATTGAATAGCGTGCCAAATACTACCTATTATTATCCGGGTTTAAAACTTTCAGATAACCTGTTTTTTCAATTTGGGCAGGCCAGCGTTTTGTTGATAGAGCACCTTGCCGTTAAATTATGAAATCCACAATTTGTAGTCACTTTACAGGTGTACATTGATAGTGCAAAAGTAACTTTTATTATCGTTTACTTTCAATAGTATTTTTTTCACTTATGGCGCAGGCCAGCTTTTTTGTAGAGCACCCACCATTGCAGTTAAATTTTAATCCAGCAATTTTGTTGTCACCACAGGTGTATGTTTGTTCAAAAAATACCTTTCTTTTATCCGTATAACATTTGCAGATACTGGTTTTCCTCAACTTTGGCGCTGCCCAGCTTTGTGACTAGAGCACCTTGCAGTTATATTTGAATCCAGCAATTTTGTAGTCACCACAGGTGTATTGATAGGTGCCAAAAAATACTTTTATTATCCGTATACATTTCAGTATAAGTGTTTTTTCTCACTTTGGCGAAGCCCTGCTTTGTTGATAGAGCACCTATGCAGTTAAATATTGAATCGCAGCAATTTTTGTTAGTCACACTGGTGTATTGCATAGGTGCCAAAAGATACCTTTTATTATCGTTATACATTTCAGATACCTTTTTTTTTTTTTATTCTGGCGCAAGGCCATGCTTTGTTGATAGTGCACCTTGCAGTTAAAATTTGAATTCAGCAATTTTATAGGTCAACTCAGGTGTATTGATAGGTTCCTCAAATACTTTTTTATTATCCGTTATACATTTCAGATAAGTGTGTTTTTTTCACTTTGGCGCAGGCAGCTTTGTTTAATAGAGACACCTTGATGTTAAATTTGAATCCTGCAATTTTTGTTTAGTCACCACAGGTGTATTCTATAGGTGCCAAAAATTACTTTAATTATCAGTCTACATTTCAGATACGTGTTTTTTTCATCTTTAGCGCCGCCCAGATTGTTGATAGAGCCAACCTATGCAGTTAATATTTGAATTCAAGCAAAATTTTGTAGTCACTACAGGTGTATGGATAGGTGCCAAAAAATACCTTTTTATTATCCGTGGCTTTATACATTTAAAGATACCTGTTTTTTTCACTTTGGCGCAGGCCAGCTTTTGTTTATAGAGCAACCTTGCAGTTAAATTTGAATCCCAGCAATTTTGTAGTCACCTCAGGTTGTATTGATAGGTGCCAAAATATACCTTTTATTATAGTATACATTTCAGATATCATGTTTTTTTCACACTTTCGGTGCAGGCCCAGCTTTGTTGATAGAGCCACCTTGCAGTTAATAATTTAATCCAGCATTTTGTTGTCACCACGGTGTATTGATTGGTGCCAAAAATACCTTTTATTTCCGTATACAATTGAGATACCGTTATCTTCACATGTGGAGCAGCCCAAGCCTTTTTGATTGATAGAGCCACCTTGCAGTTATAATTTTGAATACAGGAATTTCTGTAGTCGCCACAGGTGTATTGATAGTGCCAAATAAAATACCATTTTTATTTTCGTATACATTTCAGATACCTGTTTGTTTTTCACTTTGGCGAACGGCCAGCTTTGTTGATAGAGCCACCCTTGGCAGTTAAATTTGGAATCCAGCAATTTTGTTAGTCACCACAGGTTGTAATTGATTAGGTGCAAAAATATCCTTTTATTATCCGTATACATTTCAGTATATCTGTTTTTTTCACTTTTGGTTCAGGCTGGCTTTTTGTTGATAGAGCATTGCAGTTTTAAATTTGTGAATCCAGCAATTTTGTGTCACCACAGGTGAATTGATAGGTGCCAAAAATACCTTTTATTAATCCGTTATAATTTGCGATACCTGTTTCTCTTCACTGTGGGACAGCCAGCTTTGTTGATTTGAGCCACCTGGCAGTTAAATTTGAATCCAGCTATTTTGTAGGTCACCACAGGGTGTATTGATAGGTGCCAAAAAATACCTTCTTATGTATCCGTATAACATTTAAGATACGTGTTTTTGTTTCTCTTTGGCGCTGCCCCAGCTTTGTTGATAGTGCACATTGCAGTTAATTTTGAATCCAGCTATTTTGTAGTCACCCACAGTGTATTGTTGGTGCATAAATCCTTTTATTTATCCGTACTAAATTTCATGATAAACCCTTTTTTTTTTTTTACTTGTGCGAAGGCCAGCTTTGTTGATAGAGCCACCTGTGCAGTTAAATTTGAATTCAGCAATCCCCCTTTGTAGTCAACACAGGCTGTATTGATAGGTGCAAAAATACCTTTTATCTAGCCGTACCACATTTCAGTTGTGTTTTTTTCACTTTGGCGCAGAATCCAGCTTCGTAGATAGAGCCTCCTTGCAGTTTAAATATTGAATCCAGCATATATTTGTAGTCAAACCACGGTGTTATTTGATAGAGTGCCAAAAATATACCTTTTATTATCCGTATACATTTCAGGATAGTGTTTTTCTTTTTCATTTTGCGCATCCAGCTTTGTTGATAGGAGCCACCTTGCAATTTTAAATTTGAATTCACAGCAATTTTTTAGTCACTACAGGTGTATTGTTAGGTGCCAAATTTCCTTTTATTTCGTTTACATTTCAGATACGTGTTTTTTTTTCACTTGGCGTGCCCAGCTTTGTTGATAGACGCACCTTGCAGTTAAATTTGAATTCAGCAATTTTGGAGTCACTACAGGTGTTTTGATAGGTGCCCAAAAAATACCTTTTATTATCGTTTATTACATTTCAAGATAGGTGTTTTTTTTCACTTTTGGTCAGTCAAGCTTTGTGATAGAGGTTACCTTGCACTTAAATTTGAAATTAGCAATTTTGTAGTCAACAAAGGTGTATTGATTGGTGCCAAGAATAACTTTTATTATCCGTATAACAATTCAGCATACAAATCGGTTTTTTTCACTTTGGCGCAGGCCCAGCTTTTTGATAGAGCCACCTTTGCAGTTTAATTTGAAGTCACAGGCAATTTTGTAGTCACAACAGGTGTATTGATAGGTGCATTAAATCACCTTTATTTTCGTTATATATTTCAGATACGTGTTTTTTTTCACTTTTGGGGGCAGGCCAGCTTTGTTGAAAGACCCCCTTGAAATTAATTTTTGAAACCAGCAATTTTGTAGTCAAACCCCAGGTGTATTCATAGGTTTCCCAAAAAACCTTTTATTATCTGTTTTACATTTCAGATAGGTTTTTTTTTCACTTTTGGGTTTAGTCAAAAACTTTGTTTTAAAAGCCCCCCCTTTTTCAGTTAAATTTTAATCCAGCAATTTTTTTAGTCACCGAGGTGTATTATAGGTCCAAAAATACCTTTTAATTTAAACCGTTTTTACATTAATAAAGGTGTTTTTTCACTTTTGGTCAGTCAACTATGTTGATAGAAGTTCCTTGAACTTAAATTTGTAAATTTAATTTGGTGCCAAAAATTTTCCTTTTATTATCCCTATCATTTCAGATCGTGTTTTTTTTTACTTTTGGGGGAGACCAGTTTGTGATTTGAGCCACCTTGCAGGGTTAAAAAATTTTAATCCAGCAATTTTTTTAAATCCCCACAAGGGTGTATTGAAGTGCCAAAAATACCTTTTATTTAAACCGTAAAAATTTCAGTGGGGGTTTTTTTTCACTTTTGGTCCCCTCAAAACTTTTTTTGATAGAGGGTAAACCCCCCACTTAAATTTTTAATTTTAAACAATTTTTTAAATCACCAAGGGGTATTTTATAAAGGGGTCAAAAATACCCTTTTATTTCCGTAAACTTTTTAAATTTTCGTGTTTTTTTCACTTTTTGGCTCAGGCCCCTTTGTTGATGAGCCCCCCCTTTCGTTTAAAAATTTTTTTCCGCAAAATTTTTTAATAACCAAAGGGGTATTGATAGGTGCCAAAAAAAAACCCCTTTTTTTTAAACCCTATACCCTTTTTTAATTTCGTATTTTTTTCACTTTGGCGCAAACCCGCTTTGGGTTTAAAAGGCCCCCTTGCATTAAATTTGAATCCACAATTTTTTGTCACCACAGGGGGATTTATAGGTGCCCAAAAAAACCTTTTATTAACCGTAATTTCATTTTAGCTACCCTGGTTTTTTTTTTCCCTTTGGGGCAGCCCGCTTTGTTCATTTGGCCACCTTGGGAGTTAAATTTGAATCCAGCAAATTTCGTTTTTTGTCACCAAAAGGTGAAATTGATTGGTGCCCCAAAAAAAACCTTTATTAAAACCGTATACATTTTTTGATAGGGGTTTTTTTTTTTTTTGGTCAGTCCCAAACTTTGTTTTTATAGAGGTACCTTGCAAATTAAATTTGAAAAACCACAATTTTTTAGACACCACAGGGGAAATTTAAAAGGTGCCAAAAATACCTTTTATTTTTTTCCCTTTTTTACATTTCAGTTACGTGTTTTTTTCCCTTTGGCGCAGGCCAGCTTTTGTTTTATAAAA
Source organism: Phyllomedusa bahiana (assembly GCA_025379985.1). NCBI lineage: Eukaryota > Metazoa > Chordata > Amphibia > Anura > Hylidae > Phyllomedusa > Phyllomedusa bahiana. The sequence continues at coordinate 13,912 of JAODAL010063033.1, forward strand.
GCCCCCCTTGCAGTTAAATTTGAAAAACAGCAATTTTGTTTGTTTACTACCGGTTATCGATAGGTGCCAAAAATCCTTTTATTATCCCCTATACATTTCAGTTTTTGTGGTTTTTTTTTTACTTTGGCGAAAGGGCCCGCTTTTTTTTAATAGAGCCCCCTTGCACTTTTAAAAATTTAATCCAGCAATTTTTTTGTTTACCCAAGGGTTTTTTTAAAGGGGCCAAAAATTTTCCCTTTTTTTATCCGTATAATTTTCCAAAATTTTGGGGGGGGATTTTTTACTTTTGGTCAGTTTAAACTATGTTTGAAAAGAGGAACCCTTTAATTAAATTTGAATCCGCGTTTTGTATCACCATAGGGGTATTGTATGTGCCAAAAAAATTCCTTTTATTATTTCCCTTTTACATTTCAATAGGGGATTTTTCAACTTTTGGGGCAGTCAACTTTGTTGATAGAGGGACCTTTCACTTTATTTGAATCTAGCAATTTTGTACTCACCCCCAGGGTATTGATAAGGGGGCCAAAAAATACCTTTTTTTTTTTTCCCCGTATACATTTCAGATTTCCCTGTTTTTTTTTACTTTGGCGCCGGCCACTTTGTTTATAGAGCCCCATTGGGAGTTAAAATTTTAATCCACTATTTTGTTGTCAAATTTAGGTGTATTGATTTGGTTTCCAAAAAAAACCTTTTTTTTTCCAAAACCCTTTCTGATACCTTTTTTTTTTTTTTTTTTACTTTTTTTTTCCCCGAAAAAGGAACAGCTTTTGTTGATTTTTGAAGGGGCCCCTTTTGTTAAATTTGAATTTTTTTTTAGGCCCCTTTTGTAGTCCAACCCAAACCCGGTGTAAATTGGATTATGGTGCCAAAAAAACCTTTTATTATCCAAAATTTTTTTTTTCCCTTTCTTTTTAAAATTAAAGAGTTTTTTTTTCCCCTTTTTGGTCCCCCCGGGGAAGGGGTTTTTAATTCAAAAAGGGTTTTTTTCCTTTTTTAATCAAATTTTGAAATCAAAAAAAATTTTTGGTATCAAACCCTAGGTGTATTTATACGTTTCCAAAAATATTTTTAAATTTTCCCTATACATTTCAGATACGTGGGTTTTTTTTTCCCTTTTGGGGCAGGCCGTTTGTTCTTTGAGCCACACCTTCAGTTAAATTTTAATCCAGCAAAATTTTTTTATCACCCCAGGGGGAAATTGATAGGGGCCAAAAAATACCTTTTATTATCCGTATACATTTCAATTACGTTTTTTTTTTTCACTTTGGCGCAAAACCCCGCTTTTTTGATAGAGCCCCTTGCAGTTTAAAAAATTTGAATCCCGCAATTTTTTAAATCACCACAGGTGTATTGATAGGTGCCAAAAAATTTCCTTTTTTTATCCGTAAAATTTCAGATGGGGGTTTTTTTCACTTTTTGGGCAGTCAAGCTTTGTTTTATTGGGGGTACCTTGCACTTTTAAATTTTAATCTAGCAATTTTTGTAGTCACCACGGTGTATTTGTTTGGGTTTTTAAAAATCCCTTTTTTTTATCCGTATTTCATTTCATAGTTTTTTTTTTTTCACTTTGGCTCCCGGCCCGCTTTGTTTTATAGTGCCACCTTTTCGTTTAAAATTTTTAAACCCAGCAAATTTTTTAATAAACCCAAAAGGGGTATTTTATGAGGGGCCAAAAAATTCCTTTTTTTATTTCCCTATACATTTCGTTACGTATTTTTTTCACTTTGGGGCAGGCCAGCTTTGTTGATAGAGCCCCTTTTCAGGTTTTTAAATTTTTAAACCAGCAATTTTGTAGTCACCACCCGGTGTATTTATAAAGGGGCCAAAAAACCCTTTTTTTATCCGTTTACATTTCAGATACGGTTTTTTTTTTACTTTGGGGCGGCCAGCTTTGTTGAAGAGGCCACCTTGCATTTAAATTTTTAATTCAGCAAATTTTTTTTAGTCACCCCAGGTTTTTATTGATAGGTGGCCAAAAAACCGTTTATTATCCGTATACATTTCAGATAGGTTTTTTTTTCACTTTTGGTCAGATAAAACTTTATTGATAGAGGAACCCTTGCCAAAATTTGAATCCCAATTTGTAGTCACCCCATTTTTGGGATTTTATAGGGGCCAAAAATAACCCTTTTATTAAACCGTATTAAATTTAGATAAGGTTTTTTTTCCCCTTTGGCGCAAAGGCCCCTTTTTTGAAAGGGCCCCCTTTTTTTAAAATTTAATCCCGCAATTTTGTAGTTTACCACAGGTGATTTATAGGGGCCAAAAATTCCTTTTTTTTTATCCGTAATCATTTTTAGATACGTATTTTTTTCCCCTTTTGGGACAGGGGGACTTTGTTTTATAGTTCCCCTTCAGTTAAGTTTTTAATTTTTAGCAATTTAGTAGTCCCCCCCAGGGTATTTATAGGTTCCCAAAAAAATTTCCTTTTTATTATCCGTAACCCCTTTTTAGATACCTTTTTTTTTTTTTTACTTTTGGGGCAGGCCAGCTTTGTTGATAAGCCACCTTGCAAATTAAAAATTTTAATTCAGAAATTTTTTAGTCACCACAGTTTTATTGGTAGGTGCCAAAAAAAACCTTTATTATCCGTATTCAATTTCAGATACGTGTTTTTTTTACCCTTTGGGGGAGGAAACCCCTTTGTAGTAGTGTTCCCCCCTTTTCAGTTAAATTTTTAAACCAGCAATTTTGGAAATCACCACAGGTGTATTTATAGGTTTCCAAAAATATTTTTTTTTCCGTTTTACCCTTTTTAATAGTGTTTTTTTTTTCCTTTTTTGGGCATCCCCGCTTTTTGTTGATAGAAACCCCCTGGCAAAATTTAAAATTTTAAACCCCGCAATTTTGTAGTCACCCCCAGGGGTTTTGGGGGTAAGGGGGGCCCCCCCCCCCAAAAAAAATCCCGTTTATTATCTGTTTAAATTTAGACAGGGGGTTTTTTTTTTATTTTTAGTCAGTCAAGCTTGTTTATAGAAAGGGAATTTTTTCACTTAAAAATTTTAAAAACCACAATTTTTTTAGTCACCCCAGGGTATTGATGGTGGAAAAAAAAAACCGTTTAAATTTTCCTTTTCCTTTCAATTTTTGTTTTTTTTTCACTTTTGGCAGTCAACTTTTTTGATTGAGGAACCTTGCACTTAAATTTTTAAACCAGCAAATTTTTTTTGTCACCAAAATTTTGTATTGGATAGGTTCCAAAAATACCTTTATTATCCGTAAACAATTTAGATACTGGGTTTTTTTTTACTTTGGCGCAAGGCCAGCTTTGTTGATAGAGGGCCCCCTTGCAAATGAAATTTTGAATCCCGCAAAATTTTTCAGTCACCAAAGGGTATTCATAGGTGCCCAAAAAAAAAATTTTATTATCTGTATACAATTTTTGATAGGTGTTTTTTTTCACTTTTGGTTTATTCAAGCTTTGTTTATAGAGGTACCTTGACTTAAATTTTTTAATCTATTAATTTTGTAGTCGCCAACCCGGGGTATTGATAGGGGCCCAAAAAAACCTTTTATTATCCCTTTTACATTTCAGGAAAGTGTTTTTTTCACTTTTTGGGGCAGACCACTTTTTTAGATAGTGCACCTTGCAGTTAAAATTTTTAATCCCGCAATTTTGTAGTCCCACAGGTGTATTTAAAAGGTGCCAAAAAAAAAATTTTATTACCGTATACAATTTTTAGAAACGTGTTTTTTTTTTTCCCTTTTGGGGCATCCCAGCTTTGGGTTGATAAGGGGCCACCTTGCACTTTTAAAATTTGGGAATCCCCAATTTTGTTTGTCCCCAACAGGTGTATTATATGCCAAAAAATACCTTTTATTTTACCGTATACATTTCAGTACCTTTTTTTTTTTTTTTTACTTTTTGGGGCAGGCCAGTTTGTTGATAGAGCCACCTTGCAGTTAAATTTTTAAATTTTACAATTTTGTTGTCCCACAGGTTTTATTGATAGGTGCCATAAATACCTTTTTATTATCCTAAACATTTTAGATACGTGTTTTTTTCACTTTGGCGCAGACCGCGTTAAGAAGTGCCCACCTTGGCAGTTAAATTTTGAAAACCCCGCAATTTTTTTAGTCACCACAGGTGGGGAATTGATAAAGGGGCCCCAAAAAAAACCTTTTATTAATCCGTAAAAACATTTCAGATACGGTTTTTTTTCATTTTTTGGGCATCCCAAGCTTTGTTTGATAAAAGCCACCTTGGCATTAAAATTTAATCAGCAATTTTTTTGTTAGTCACCACAGGTGTATTGATAGGTGCCAAAAATCCTTTTATTATCCGTTTTACATTTCAGAAGGTTTTTTTTTTTTCCACTTTTTGGCAGCAGCTTTTTGATAGAGGACCTTTGCATTAAAATTTGAAAACCAGCAATTTTGTAGTCACCCAATTGGTATTGGATAGGTGCCAAAAAATACCTTTTATTATCCCTATACAATTCAGATACGTTTTTTTTTTTTCATTTTGGCGCAGGCCAGCCTTTGTTGTAGAGCCACCTGGCAATTAAATTTGAATCCAGCCCAATTTTGTAGTCACCACAGGTGGGAATTGATAGTGGCCAAAAATACCCGTTTTTTTTATCCGTATACATTTCAGATAGGGTTTTTTTTCACTTTTGGTCGTCAAAGCTTTATTGATAGAGGAACCTTGCACTTAAATTTGAATCCAGCAATTTTGTAGTCACCACATGTGTATTGATAGGTTTCCAAAAAAAACCTTATATTATCCGTATACAATTTTTAAAATACCCTGTTTTTTTTTCACTTTGGGGCAGCCAGCTTTGTTGATAGAGCCACCTTGCAAAATGAAATTTGGAAAACCAGCAATTTTTTCAGTCACCACAGGTGTTTTTTCTTTGGTGCCAAAAAAAACTTTTATTATCCTGTATACATTTTAGAATTTGGTTTTTTTTCACTTTTGGTCGTCAAGCTTTTGTTATAGAGGTACCATTGCACTTAAATTTAATCTATCAATTTTGTTTGTCGCCACAGGTGTATTGATTTGGTGCCAAAATTACCTTTTTATTATCCGTATACATTTCAGATAAAGTTGTTTTTTTTTCACTTTGGGCAGACAGCCTTTGTTTGATAGTGTCACCTTGCAAATTAAATTTTTGAATTTCCCGCAATTTTGTTAGTCACCACAGGTGTATTCAAAAGGTGCCAAAAAAAATTTTAAATTATCCGTATAACATTCAGATACGTGGTTTTTTTTTCACTTTGGCGCCATCCAGCCTTTGTTGATAGAGCCACCTTGCACTTAAATTTGAATCCAGCAATTTTGTAGTTACAACAGTTTAATTGATAGGTTCCATAAATACCTTTTATTATCCCTTATACATTTCCAGAATAAAGTGTTTTTTTTTTCACTTTGGCGCAGACCAGCTTTGTAGATAGAGCACCCCCGCAGTTAATTTGAATCCAGCAATTTGTAGTCACCACCCCCAAAGGTGTATTGATAGGTGCCAAAAAATACCTTTTATTATCCGTATACATTTTTCAGATACATGTTTTTTTTCAATTTGGAAA
>JAODAL010063034.1:0-19440 GCA_025379985.1 Phyllomedusa bahiana
CCACAGATTGGGACAATGACACAGTGTGGAGGTCTCGGTAGCAGACCACTGCCTCAGCCATGAGGTCAGACAGTGGCACAATGACACAGTGGGAGGTCACGCAAGCAGCCCAGCAGCACATGAGGTCATACAGAGAACAAATGACACAGTGTGGAGGTCACTGCATCAGCCACAGCAGCAGATGAGACAGGCAGTGGCACAATGACATTCTGGAAGTGGCAACAAAACAGGAGTAGGCCACCGTGTGGGACAATGACACAGTGTGCAGGTCACGCAGCACCACAGCAGCAGCAGCATGAGGTCAGGCAGTGGCACAATCACATCTGCGGTGGCCAAAAACAGAGAGGCCACAAGTGAGACAATAAACACAGCGTCTGGAGTCACGGCAGCACACAGCACAGCGAGTCCAGCAGTGGCACAATTACAATTCTGGAGGTGGCAAAAACAGAAGTCGGCCATCAGAGTGGCTCAATGACACAGTGTGGTGAGGTCACCGCAGCAGCCACCAGCAGTACAGCATGAGGTCAGACCCGTGGCACAATGACCGAGTGTGGGGGTGGGTGCAATACCAGTCCCTGGTAAAGATGGTATGGTGGAGATGGAGTAACTGTCAGCAGATGTGTGTCATCAGGCGGTGTGGCGGCATCAGAATTAGTGGCTGAGGCAGTAGTTTGAACCCAGACTCATTTCTCACCGTTTGGGTGAGCGTCATGCTGATGTAGTCCTGACGCCTACAGGCATTGGTGAGGTGAACTCCAGGCCATCCACGCTTGAGTTCATCTTTATGACAAAGGTCAGTCGTTCCATATTTCCCGTTGACAAGCAGGTTCTCCTTGGGGTAACGATGCCCCCGCCGCACTAGAAAACACCCCTCATGATGCACACAACTGGCCTGGCAGACATCTCTCCACTGCAAACTCGCAAAGTTTGCGGCCACCACATCCATATTTGGCTGCCCAGAAGTTCCAGCGGATCTTCTAACCTGGGTGCATAGTGCTGTCCAAGAGGCACCGAACCTGTTGTTCCAGGGACTGCTCCAGGTCCTGCGCTTGCACTGCTGGCGACTACCCTCGCTCACTAGGCGGGTGAATAAAAGGCTGCTCATCAGTGACTCCAAACTTAGGTTACTGCTGATGGAGCTGGTACTGCTCCTGACCCCCCACCTTCCCCCAGCACGCCGGCATAGTACGTGAGCTGAGAACCCCCCGTCAGACACCTTCAGAGGAGGACGAGCCTGCAACATAGGCACGGCCAAATGATTACAGAGGATTTCCCTATAGTATTTGATTTGTCCTCCCTCTCAATACTGGGAAAAAGGCTCCCATTTTTGACGTAGCCGAGGGTCCAATAGGGTGGAGAGCGGCAGACGTCATCCCCTCTGCCGGATGCTTGACTATTCGGCTGTCACTAGCCAGGCAAATAAGCATGCTGCTGACCAACTGCACAAGTACTCCGAGGGCTCCCTGGCCCTCCATTTCCACTTTATCCTGCCACGTGCATGGGGGTCATCTGCCCGTCTTCTCCTCATCTCCATCCACCTCCTCCACTGCTCCTCACCTCCTCTCTTGTCACCTGGGTAGAAAATCCACTCATTTCACCAGACATTGCTTTCTGCTCCAAGTCCTCCCTCCTCCTCCATTTTCGTCCCCACCGACTCATGTGGCCACGAGATGTATACGCCACGTCTCTAGTCCCCCGCCCAGACAGATATTTTCAGCAACTGTTCCCAGGACATGAAGCAGTGGAATGACGATATTTATCCCGTAGTCCTGGCGACTGACATATAACGTCGCCTCCTCGAATGGCCACAAAAAATGCCAGTTGTCACGCAAGAGCTGCCACATGCTACAACAACGTTTAACAGGGGAGTACTTCTGTCAGCCTGGATCATCAAAAAATCGTTTAATGGCCTTCTCTGTTCATTTACAGTCGTGCAACATGTGGCAGGCTGATTCAAGGACAACGGGAGGAAACATCGAATATAAGAGAGTGTTGGAGGAGGCTTCTCGTTCCTTGCCCGCTGCAACTCGAGGAGTGTTCCTGCTTTGTACAATGGATCAAAGTGCATGCACAGTTTCCTGGCCATTTAAAGGATGTTCTGAAGATCGGTGAAGACATTCAGGAACCTTTTCACAACCAGATAGACACTCGCCATGCAGGTCATGGACCACCTCCTCGGTGCAGCGCGGACACCATGTTCCACCCATTGTCCGTCACCAATGGTTCCCGATTTGCTATTTTGGCGCTGAGAAGCCACACATTCGATTTCTTGCTGCATGACCGGAGCAGTTTCCTCCCCTGTGTGACTTTGATTCTCCGAGGCCAAGCCAGGTGTCGAACTGCGTGACACTGCTGTGCCCTACAGCATGTGGTATGAATGGAGCAGTACTTTGAAGGCTGAGATGGTGGTGGTGGTGGAGGAGGAGGAGCGGACATTCTGGCGCAGGAGCACAGTTTGAACAACGGGAGGAGAAAGCGGCGTTCTCCTCCACTTGTTGGTGTGCCTGGGCCGGAAGCACATTCACCCAGTAGGGCCTAAAGGACATGTACTGGCCCTACCATAGTTACACACAGCTCCCAACGTCCATCCTGCCGAGCACCTTGAACAAAAACCGATACACTTAAGGAACTGTGCCCACCTTCTTGTTCTACATATTTATGAATGCTGGTACTGCCACTTTGGAAAGAAATAACGCTTGGAACTCTCCATCCTCGGCTCGCACAAGCCATTAGTTTTCTGAACGGTGCAGAGTCCACCATTGGAAAGGGAGGACCTGCAGTACCAACAACTTGACAGGAGCACCTGTCAGCTGCTGCACCTTAGGATGGTTGGATGCTACTGTTGTCTCTTTGCAATCGCCTCGCTGAACGACTGCTGGCGCCATGAGTAGCGAGGGAGCAGGAAGCATCTGGACCGGGAGATGAGTCAAAGAGAAACAGCTCCCTTCTGCGGAGGTGGTGAAGCCTTTACTGCGGCAATGGCATGCGTGCCACTGACGCTTGACTGCTAGCTGCTGTTGCTGCGGCGGCAGGATGGACCACCACATCTTACCACTTTTTCCCCCAGGCCACCGGATGTGCCGCTGGCAAGGGTTTGACGCAGGCCTGGTGCCAAGTTTAGCTCCCTGCCACCTTCACTTTCAGCTTACAGATTCTACATATACCCATTCGGCTCCTCCGTGTCTTTAGAAAAGAACTCGCCACAACCGCCGAGTATCCGATTTTACCGCCACCCTCTGCACTGAATGACTACTGCCGCCGCTGTCTCGCTGAGCCCTGTGCCGCTACTTTCTTGGACCTTGCGAAAGGTTTTTTACCTCGTGGCCGCTTGGCTCCCGACCTCACACCACTGCCTGCTAATCACTGCTGACGCTACGGCCACAACGACCCACTTGCTGCTGCGCCGCTGCCTTGACGCGCAGCCGACGCCCTCTTCTCCTGACGATGATGAAGCCCTTGCCTCACCCGGCTCCCAAGTGGCGGTCGCTACATCATCATCTATTTGTGTTTCATCGTCACTGCTGTCCTCATCACCGGGTCTGGTATGCAGAGGCTGCCCCCCCTCACAACATGACCTCCCATGCCACTCTAAAACATCTATATTTTTGCCACCTACTGCAAGAAGCAGGGATTGGCCCCATTTCTTCGCGGGCCAAGTAGCTGCTGACTGCCCGCCTCAAATTTTTTCATCCTCGCTATAAAGTGCGCTGAGCCCAGACCACATAGTAGATCTCGGGCGAGGAACCCGGGATGGGACAGATGCGGTGAGGACAGGTGAGGGCCGCTGACCCGCCCCGGGCCATGCCAACAAAGGGTTTTTCTGACGTCCCACCGACTCTTTGGGTGCGGTTGTCAGATTCATCTGGGAGGGAAAAGGATGACCTAGTAAACCAATCAAGAACCCTTGGGTTGCTATCATACAACGGCCGCTAGATGACAGGCAGTTGTGGCCTCACCGAGTGACCCCTGCTGCGACGTCCCCTTGCTGTGCGCGATCTGGGCCTGGGAAAGTTTGTGCCCCTGCCACTCGCAGGTGGGAAAAGCCTGCCACCTCTCTATCTGACATACTGTTTGTTCTAAAATGTACAGACACTGTTTGATGAAGATATCTGTATATGATAAATACACACCCTGTATTTGACGCCAAATAAACCCAGTAACAGGCTTGGTAACCACAAATGGGCAGGAAAAATTGACTTGTATGTGCCGTTTAAAAACTCTGTGTATTTTACTGAATATAAAAGCACAAAAAAGGCTAATTTAACCTTCGGATATGAATTATGCTACAGAATTTCTTCTGTGGCGGTGAAAAACAAAGTTTCTTTTAACTGAGAAACAACGCAGAACAACGCTTAATTAACCCCTGGATGTAAATTGCGCAAAAGAATTGAGCAACCACAAACTAGTAGCTTTGTAGCGTGTTACAATGGCGTTTTTTACGCTACACAACAAGAGATAAAATTGTAAGAACCTTCCCCTTGTGAATTAAGCTACAGGAAAAATGTATATATTTTGGCGGTGAAAATGACGGTTTCTTGGGGTCAGCACACCAGCAAAACAACGCTTACTAACCACTGGATGTAAATTGCGCCAAACAATTGGGCCACCACAAACTAGTAGCTTTGTAGGGGTTTTACATTGCGTTGTTTTTACCCCCACACAACAAGATATAAAATTGTAATTAACCTTCGCTTGTAAATTATGCTACAGGAAAAATGTATATATTTTGGCGTTAAAAATGACGGTTTCTTGGGGTCAGCACACCAGAAAAAACAACGCTTAATTAACCCCTGGATGTAAATTGCGCAATAGAATTGAGCAGCCAAAAATGAAGTGGTATTTGTATTGTAAAAACGCTGTTTTCTTAAAGAAAACAACAGGAACGGCTTAATTCCCACTTGGATATTGAATGTATAGCAGCTGCAGGGGACCACACTGGATTTCAATCCAATACCCCAAAAAATCTGAAATAGAACATTTAAAAAACAGTCTCTGAACAAGCTTGAGACACCCCACAAAAATCGCTGTATAAAAATCAGTTTTCAGTGAGAGCTATCACAATCACCGCGGCAGCACCTCCCTTATCAGTACAGTGAGAGGATGTGAGCTCCCCGGCGTCGCGCCCGGACTTATATAGTGCGGGTGAAGTCACAGAATCCCGCCCGGGCTCTGATTGGCTTCATCTCTGCACAATGTCATGCAGGCTATGCCCTTCTTCCTTCCAAGTGCTTTGCCCCATGTAGCGCCATGTGCTCGCAAACCATTTTATCAATCAAAAGCACACTTCGTTCACCCGAAGTACCCCAAACTTCGACTTCCTTCAGAACCGAAGTTTTCCTGAAATTCTAAATGAATTCCACTTCGTTAGAATCGATTCACCCATCTCTAATTATGGTTATGCTTGATTATGCTATCAGGTACCCTGAGGCCATCCCCCTAAGAAATCCGTCCGCGAAATGTATTGCCCGAGAGTTATTGCAGATCTTCTCTAGAACAGGCTTACCAAAGGAAATCCTAACAGACCAAGGGACACCTTTTATGTCTAGAGTAATGTAAGACCTGTGCAAATTATTGCAAATTAAACAACTGAGGACCTCAGTGTATCATCCTCAAACCGACAAATTAGTCGAGAGATTCAATAAAACCTTGAAGGGGATGTTGAGAAAGGTGGTAGAAAAGGATGGGAGGGACTTGGATTGTCTGCTGCCATACCTTCTATTCTGTTTCCGAGAAGTCCCTCAATCCTCCATGGGGTTTTCTCCATTTTAATTGTTATATGGGAGACACCCTAGGGGTATGCTGGAAATTGCCAAAGAGACATGGGAAAGTGAGGCTACCCCCTACAAGAGTGTGATAGAACATGTGGCCCAGATGCAGGATCGCATCAGCCGCGTAATGTCCATTGTAAAGGAGCACCTGCGAAGGGCGCAGGAGACACAGAGCCGGATGTACAATAGGGCAGCTAGGATTAGACAGTTTAACCCTGGGGATCGGGTGCTCATACTGGTTCCCACAGTTGAGAGTAAATTCCTGGCTAAGTGGCAGGGTCCGTATAAAGTGGTAGAGAGGGTTGGAGAGGTGAACTATAAAATACATCAGCCTGGGAAAAGAAAACCTTTCCAACTGTACCACGTAAACCTGATAAAGCCTTGGCATGACAGAGAGGCCCTAGTAGTGACCCCGGCTGCCCAAGTAGAAGCACCCTCAGATACTGGGAAGGTTATCATAGGGGACACCCTGTCTAAACATCAAAGACGGGAAACCTGGGAGTTTTTATAACGTAATAGGGACATCTTCACCGACCTTCCAGGCACCACTGATGTGGTGCAGCATGAAATAGTTACGGACCCTGGGGTGAAAGTTCATGTTAAGCCCTACCAGATTCCGGAAGCTCGGAGACAAGCGGTCTCTGAGGAAGTCCAAACAAGAAATTAAGACTGCCTCTTACCCCTTCACCGTGAGTGTTTTTGTCTGGGCTTGCTTCTCCTTTGCTGTATCTTTGTATTCAGCTGCTGCTACTGCTTGCTCGTGTTGCCTTCTTTCCGCTCGGAGAGCTGCCAGTCTCGCTCCTTACTTCAAATCAAAAAATTCCACAAGATAGCGTTAAAACGCCGACGCGTTTCGGGACCCTCATGACACTTTTTCACGGCATATAAATTCTGTCAGAATTTATATGCCGTGAAAAAGGGTCCTGAGGGTCCCGAAACGCGTCAGCGTTTTAACGCTATCTTGTGGAAGAATGAAATGAAATAAAAAGTTCGTGAAGTACCTTTGGTCCGCTGGAATTTCCTTGGTGAATTTTTTGATTTGGGGTCTCTGAAGAAGTAAGGTGCATGTTGGCCCTGGGCGTCATTGAGGAGTCCAAAGTGGGTGATCTAGTCCCATTGTATTGGTGCCTAAGCCAAATGGGACGTGGCGATTCTGCTATGGTTTTTGCCGACTAAATTAGGTTTCTAAGTGGGATTCCTATCTGATGCCCCGGGTGGAGGAATTAATTGAGAGACTAGGGTCAGCCAGGTACATTACCACACTGGACCTTAGCAAAGGTTACTGGCAGATTCCCCTGTCAAAAGAGGCCAAGGAGGAAACTGCTTTCTCCACTCCAGATGGGCTGGTCTACACCAGAATGCCTTTCGGGTTACAAGGGGCCCTGGCTACATTTCAGAGGGCAATGGACAAGATTCTAAAACCCCATACCAGATACGCATCTGCCTACCTGGATGATATTGTGATATTCAGTACTGACTGGGAGTCCCATCTAAGTAAGGTACAGGCGGTACTCGACTCACTCAGGAAAGCAGGGTTTACAGCTAACCCTGAGAAATGCGCCATTGGGTTAGAGGAAGCGCGCTATTTGGGGTATATTGTGGGTAGGGACACAGTAAGACCCCAAATAAACAAGGTAGAGGTGATTCAGAGTTGGCCACAACCCCTTAGAAAAAAAGCAGGTGAGAGCGTTCCTGGGGATTGTCGGCTACTACTGCAGGTTTGTGCAAAACTTCACCTCCATTGCAGCCCTGCTGACAGACCTAACCAAAGGGAGGAAGGCAGTAATGGTTCTTTAACGTTTCAAGGCTTTATTTGAGTAGACATGGTACACGAAGCACAGATAGACACTTGAAACGTAGATGGGAAGGTGGATCCTTGGGCCCGCGGAGGCAGGCTCCACCTACTGCGGCCTAGGGTCACCGAATCAGAGGCTGTAGATGATAGGAAAATTCCAGGGCCACCGTGGGACGAGAGACAACCGCGAACACAGGTAACCACCAGGAGGGACAGCTCAGGAACACGGAAACCTTCCCGGAGGGACAGCTCAGGAACACAGAAACCTTCCAAGTGGCATGGCTCAGGAACACTGGGACCCTCCAGGCGGCACGGCTCAGGAACACTGGGACCCTCCAGGCGGCACGGCTCAGGAACACTGGGACCCTCCAGGCGGCACGGCTCAGGAACACTGGGACCCTCCAGGCGGCACGGCTCAGGAACACTGGGACCCTCCAGGCGGCACGGCTCAGGAACACTGGGACCCTCCAGGTGGCACAGCTCAGGAACACAGGGGAAAAACGCAGGAACTCCCCAGGAACACAGCTAGGACAGGATGCAAGCGGCTTGAGGCAGGGAAGCGGGCCTTGGCCCTGCAACACCAATACTCAAGCCCAGACTGCTGGTAGGAGGCGTTTTTTATAGGAGTCACCAGATGAGGAAGTGCTGCACTTGGCCCAGCCCAGTTTGAGGTGTTAACTGTTGCAGCACTGAACAGAATTAGCAAATTCCAACCTCCAGGATCAAACACACAATTGCATGCAGGCAGGAGGCAGAGGAATTTGCAGATCGTGACAGTACCCCCCTCCTTAGGGCCTCCCTCTCTCAGAGAAGGCTTGGGGATACGCGGATAATCGTTCCACCTGAGGACCCAGGTACTTCGCTTAAGACCAAGCCGAACAGCCACATCAGGAGTTGGGTCCTTCTTGAAAAAAGTAGACTGAGCCAGACAAGGTAACTTTAGTAAAGAGGCACCTAATACAGAGGACACGCTAGTCCCCGGATGCTTTGGCTCATCCAGGACAGGAGGCTTCATGGAGCTTGAGAGTAAGAGAGCTTGCAGAGCTGAAGTCCCATAAACAGATTGAAACTGGTCACCAGATTTAAGCGGTGCAGATGGTACAACATCTTCAGAATCCAGAGGAGTTGTAGAACCAGCAGCCTGGAAATCACCAGGAGACAGGGATAACTTCATAACAGAAGACTCCGTAGGAACAGATGGCTGGAGGGCACCAGAAAGCACCGGAGCTTCAAGGCTGGATTCCAACACATCGGTAGGGCCAGACTTCATCTCACTTTGCTTGATGTCCATGTCTAGTACCACAGGAGAGGTGAGGCTTGGCAGGATTGTCTCAGAACCAGAGGGACCTCGAACAGTAGGCAGTACAGAGAACCCCTCATCCACAGGATTAGGTGGAACCAACACAACTGAATGAGGAGTAGACACCAGAATCAGGGAAGCATCCTCTTCTAGGAGAGATGAGCAGACCTGCTGTGGTTTCTCCAAGACAGGTGGCACTATAACTGTGGAAGGCGTAGATCGGACACTAAAGACAGCCTCCAGAGGAGGGTTGCGGCGAGAGCGCACCTTGACAGGCACGCCCTCCCCTACACATACATGCTCTGGGTGGGGCTTGTGATCCCTTACGCTCAATTGCAAAGCAGGAGAACAAGAAGTTGGACCAGGTGTTTGGTAGATAGGTTCAGGCACAATCAGAGCTGGTACTTGACATGACAGATCACATAAATCAGGAGACGATATAGAAATGGAGTTAGGCAAATCAGAGGACATAATGACCACTGCTGATACAGAGGCAGATTCAGGCATAATCTGAGTCGGTACTTGACCTGTAGAATCACACAAGGTAGGAGAAGGTGCAGAAATAACTGGGGTAGCCTCAGGGATTCCAGGAGTAGATGTTTGGGCAAAAGAGGATACAGAGTCCAATCCAGGATCAGAAGCTGCGTCTGGCTGCTTGGAAACAAAAGCTTGAGGTGGAACAGAAGGCATAGGTATAGGTGCAGATTTATCAACAGAACGGACCTTCCTGGCACTACTGTAAACGGGTTCCAGGGCAGAGATAGTAGACAAGGGAGGAGCCAAGTCAGAAAAATATGGTGTAGCTTCTAAGATTTTGGTGGACTTGAAATTTCTTCCGGCAGCACGAACTTTAGAGCTTCCACCGATAAAACACGGCTTGGAGATTTTGAAAACTGGACCGGATTTAAAAAGGTTTGCGTGCAGGACAGGAAATATAGGTGGTAGAAATGGAAGCCTCCATTATTTAAGAATTTCTAGAAGTAGTGTCCACAGAAAAATTTGAGGTCTATTGGCAAACAACAGGTGCAGGAGGAGCCTTAGGCTTAATAGCCGTACAAGGAGAGGCAGAGAAGACATCAGACGCAGAATTCAGTGATACTGGAGTGGGTAGTGAAGACACAGATGCCAACTGGGACTTGGACTTACGAATTTTGGGACGAGGTGTAGAAGTCGACTCGGCATTGGTACCACCAGGACTATGCGTTGAAACAGAAAGGCAGTCCTTAAGAGCAGGTTTGCATGGTAATTCTGTGGAGAGACTTTCGGTAATCAGGGAGGCATGTTCGTAGGAAAATCCTTTTCATAGGAGCCGATTCAATAGAGGACAGCCCCTTAGTCCTTGTCCGAAATATTCTGCAAACCGATGGAAGTCAGCAGGGTTATAGTAGACTGACCTTACATCCCATGGATCCATGGCCTGAGTATACTGTAACGTTTCAAGGCTTTATTTGAGTAGACATGGTACAAGAAGCACAGATAGACACTTGAAACGTAGATGGGAAGGTGGATCCTTGGGACCGCGGAGGCAGGCTCCACCTACCGCAGCAAGGGAAGTAAGGCCTAGGGTCACCAATCCAGAGGCTGTAGATGACAGGAAAAGGCCAGGGCCATTGTGGGACGAGAGACGACAGTGGACACAGGTCACCACCAGGAGGGATAGCTCAGGAACACGGAAACCTTCCAAGCGGCATGGCTCAGGAACTCTGGGACCCTCCAGGTGGCACGGCTCAGGAACACTGGGGCCCTCCAGGCAGCACGGCTCAGGAACACTGGGACCCTCCAGACAGCACGGCTCAGGAACACTGGGCCCCTCCAGGCGGCACGGCTCAGGAAAAACTGGGACCCTCCACGGCCACGGCTCAGGAAACACTGTGTCCCTCCAGTCTGCACGGCTCAGGAACACTGGGACCCTCCAGGCGGCACGGCTCAGGAACACTGGGACCCTCCAGGCGGCATGGCTCAGGAACACTGGGACCCTCCAGTCGGCACGGCTCAGGAACACTGGGACCCTCCAGGCGGCACGGCTCGGGAACACTGGGACAAATGCAGGAACTCCCCAGGAACACAGCTAGGACAGGATGCAAGCGGCTTGAGGCAGGGAAGCGGGCCTTGGCCCTGCAACACCAATACTCAGGCCCAGACTGTTGGTAGGAGGCATCTTTTATAGGAGTCAGCAGATGAGGAAGTGCTGCACGTGGCCCAGCCCAGTTGGAGGTGTTAACTGTTGCAGCACTGAACAGAATTAGCAAATTCCAACTGCCAGGATCAAACACACAATTGCATGCAGGCAGGAGGCAGAGGAATTTGCAGATCGTGACAGGTTCAGTGGTCTGAGGAAGCAGAAAAATCATTTCAGGCCCTGAAAAAAAGCTCTCTGTAGCCAGCCAGTGTTAGTGGCACTGGACTTCTACAAAGCATTTATTGTCCAGACAGATGGCTCAGAAATAGTGCTGGGCGCAGTAATGTCACAGGAGGTGAATGGGGAGGAGCACGCCATTACATATTTGAGTAGGAAGCTTACATCCTGTGAAAGGAACTGTTCAATTGTAGAAAGGGAGTGTCTGGCGACAAAGTGGGCTTTGGAGACCTCGCAGTATTATCTGGCGAGTAGAAAACTCAGGTTGGTGACAGATCATGCCCTGTTACAATGGATGTACCGGAATAAAGGCAATAACGCAAGGGTGAGAAGATGGTTCCTGGCACTGCATGACTTTAAATTTGTGATCGAACACAGGGCTGGTAAACAGCATATAAATGCTGATGCCTTGTCAAGGCTCCACTGTATGGTGGTTTCAAGTGCCCAGTCCCCTGGCCTTGGGCAGAATAGGGGGATGTGCAAGCAACCAGCAGGGAAAGTAGTGGATGGAAGATATGTCCCTAATAGGTTGCTGCAAGGTGTATGGAAGTTTCAGGGATGTTAGGGAGGCCGATCCATTAGTACGTCCCGGCCTTTCCAAATGTCTGAGTTGCAGCAGGAGATCTGCACTAGTGGGGCCACCAAGGAACCAGACCTTGGTGAGGGAAAAGACGGCAGTTTAGATAAGTAACCTATGGTTACTTATGTTTGTGTAGTTTAGTATAGCTGCCGTGCAGCTTTAATGGGCTGTATTTTTTCTGAACGGCTGTAGCGTGGGTGGGAGGCCATTCAGCTCTCCGGTCCAGGCTTTACCGGTGTTCCTGGGCCTTTAAAGCCTGTGCAGGAGGAGACCAGGTGAGAGAGTGTCAACCTGATGCTGAGAAGTGTTTGGGAGCCCTTTTCTCCAGAGGGTGCTGAGCAGGAGAGGAGCCTGCTACTGACCACCGAACCAGACCGGTGGGTCTGCTACACAGAGACTTCACCAGCTACACGGTGGAGTATGTGTTTTTTGTTCCTGTTGATGCTGGACTTAAAGGGGTTGTCTCGCTACAATGATTGGGTTTTAATTGAAAGATCTTTTAAAAACAAGCAGCTTTGCAATATATGTTCATTACAAATGTCCTACTGATTTTGAGTTAACCCTGTTAGTAGTAGTACATCAGCTTCTAAAATCTCTATAGCAGCTGACCTGTTGATCCTTATCTCACTGGCTGTCAGGTCTGTATGACTCATCAGCCTCTGAATACAGGTCAGAGCAGAGAGCCCCTCCAGCACAGAATGCTTCTGTAGTGGAGGGAGGGGGAAGGCTCTGGCTTCTGTGTCCGTGCTGCCTGGATTAACCCTTTGTGTGCCTGCTTCCTCTTGTTCTCTACACAGATTGAGGAGAGCAGAGGCTGATCTGTAGTCAGAAAATGTGACAGCAGTGACCCTGTGTGTTACTATAATCATGATGTGTCGGTGGAGCTGTGACTATTCTAA
Organism: Phyllomedusa bahiana; assembly: GCA_025379985.1. Classification (NCBI taxonomy): domain Eukaryota; kingdom Metazoa; phylum Chordata; class Amphibia; order Anura; family Hylidae; genus Phyllomedusa; species Phyllomedusa bahiana. The sequence goes on from JAODAL010063034.1 coordinate 12,699, forward strand.
AACTATACAGATCAGAGGGCATGTGAATGCTTCATGCTCTGCTGTACTAGTGAAACATCCTGAGTATAGTAACACTTCACAGCTGCCCTGTGTCTGTTCTGACAGGGTCTGTTTGTTGCTGGAGATGTGCAGATTTGTATGCTAAGCAGGGGGTATAGGAACACTTACATCCCCCCTGCTCTGCTATTAGCATTCACAGCTTCACAGACCTCCACACACTCATAGATCAGCCCTCTCCTGTCTCCGTGGAGCTGATAGGGCAGCTGATCTAGGCAGGCACACACAGGGTTAACTCTGGCAGCAAACCCCCTCACCCTTTCCCCCTGCTGTATAGAAGTTATGGAGGAGAGCTGCCCTTGTGCTGGGGGAAAGGGGGGGAAGTGGGGGGAGAAGGGCAGACAAGAAGCAGGGGCCCCTGAATTCAACTGCCAGGCACGAGTTTAGGCGGGAAAGTTTTGGAATGAGCAATGCTTTAAGTTTAATTTTTCTGCTTTGTTAAACGGTAAAGTAAGCCTGTTTACAAAAAGACTTTTGTTTATTTTTGGCTGAATTCAAATAAAAAACCTTTTATTTTTTTTGGCAACCAACCCGCTTGGGGGCCTGTGCCGCTAATCCCCACAAATATTTATAAATTTTGTGTGTTTAAATAAAGTGGAATAGTGAAAAACTTTTTCTTTAATTTTTAATTTAAAGGAATTTTTTTTTAAATTTACGGCAGCCATTTTATAAAATTTTTCCTAAACATTTGTATATACTAGATTTGCATTTTGCTAGTCATTCAGGTTGGCAAAGAGATGATCTGAACTTTGATAAAGTCCCACAAGCAATTTTTGCCAGAAACATTTGCACTAGATTTACGGGCCCATTGTATTTTATCCCAAACAAAATTTGAACAAAACTTTTAGTGAATCTTATGCTTTTTATTCAAAAAGAGGAAATTTTGTTGATTTTTTAAATCTTTACGATGTCAAAACCCCAAAAAAAAGAGATTAAAACGGGGTCCAATGTTTCCAGTATCTAGAAGTTTTTACAAACATTTTGAACTGTTTTTAATGCCCTTGGGGAAATTAATTTTTGAAATTGTTATTGCCAAATTCTTGATGAGCTGGTCGGGAAAGATTCTAAAAAGTAATAACTTTAATTGTTCTGATGGTCAAAATGTACACCCCTAAAAGTTTTTGGCTTATCTGTGTTTGGGTTTTAGAAGTGAAATATCTCATCACCTAACCATATAAAAAAAACTTGGAGGGGCGGGGGTTTGGCAATGGCCGGTGAAGCCGCATCTTAAGCCCCTAACAGTCCCCAAGTTTTTTTTTCCAGGCCTTTACCTAAATCAACAGGGGGAAACGGGAAAAAAGAAAAAAGCCCCCAAGGGCCCCCCGCGTTTTGGGGGCACTAACCAGGAGGACATTGGGGCGTTCTTCCCGCCGGTGAACCCCGCATCCCGCCCCGGCTCTCGGCCCCCGCGGGGCCCGCAAGATTGGCCGACGCCCCGTGGCGTCTCTTAAAGCCCCCCCGGACGCTAAACTGCAAAGAAGGGAGCCCCCTTTTTCACCCCGAAAAACCCGAGGCCCCCGAGGGACCCCCCGGCGAAAAACGGGGCGTTTTGTCCCTGCAATTGGAAAGGGAAAGATTTTCGGACACTCTTTCCTTCTCCCCCCGGGCCTGGGCCCCGAAAAATGGAACCCGCTGCTTCTCCGACGCACCGGGGTGAGTAAACCCCCTTTTGCAGCTGAGAGCCGCGCGCAGCCGGAGCTCCCGGGCGCCCCCCAACTCTAAAGCTCTCCCTGCGCGTATCAGCCCCGGCTCCTGCTCCACCCGGATTTAAACTGGAAGCACTCACAGGCAGTTTGGACTTTTCCCCCGGCTCCGATCCCCCCGATAGGGGCCCCCTTCCCCTATAACCCCTGGGGCACTGATGGCCCCCTCACTGGGGGGGGCTTGCTCTGCTCTCCGGGCCCAAACAGTTGCGGGGCCCTTACCCACGGGGATCGGCCCCCTTTGCACCTCCGCTATATCAGCGGGGAAAAACCCCCACGGGGGGGACCCCGGGGCCCCTCAAAAGACCCTGGGTTTCCTCTTTCCCAGCAAAATTGGGGGCCCCATCCCCCCTGCAGGGGGATCCCCCAATTGGCCAAGGGATCTTCAGGGGGACTTGCCCCCCTTCCCAAAGGCTGGCGGCCTCCCCCTGGGAGTTCGCGGGCCTGCCAGGGCCCAAAGGGGCCCGCCGGGGGGGGGAACTTTCCCCCTTGAACACTTTTGGGGGGCAACCTCTACCTGCCCGGGGGGCCTCCCCTGCCCGGGTTTCCCCTGTCTGACCCTACGGGGTACACCCGCAATCTTTGGGGCCCCAAGTATAAAGTACTGCCCAGGAGAATGCGCTCTTTCTGTCAATAACCCCTCCATTTTTCGCTGGTTTTAAAACGGCCAGTGACATTAGCCAAACCTGAAAAAAACTACTGAAAGGCGCCCCCTAAAACCCGGGACATTCCACTTTGTTTACACAAGGGTTTGGGGGAATTTTTGGGCCACCCTCCTGTGTTTTTATCCCCCTTGCATACAAAAGTGGAGTTTTAAAGATCGGGGTCAGCCCGCCCTTCCGCTAATCTGGCATCGGTCATGTTTGGAGGGGCGCACCACTAAACCAAATTTTCCCCCCTGCAACGCATTTAGTTTAACTTTGAAAATCTAGCAACGCAAAAACCCTTTCGAAATCAGGGGCCTTTCCCCCGAATCGCCCCCAAATGCTGACCCTGTTTGCAGGGGGTCAGGGCCCATTTTTTAAACCCGCCCTTTTAAAAGGGCGCCCCCCTACATCATATTAAAAACTGGACGGGGCCCCCACAGAGCGCTGGGGCCCCTCCAAAACCCGGGCAGATCCAAGGCCACGAGATGTCATACCCCGGGTTCACTTTTTTCCCTTAAAAGGGAAGACATCATCTTCGAAGCTCGGACCCCGCAAGTCACTTTTCCTTTCGGGCACCCCTTTAGGATTTTGAAAGGACTTATCTCTTTCTCACATTAGCCCAGAGGACCCCCCTGAACCCACTTTTGGGAATAACTGGAAAAGGGGGGAAAAAAAATTTCCCCTTTTATTGGGGGTACCCCCTTTTCGTTGCATGTTTTTACCTAAGCAAACTCTGAAAGATCCGGTCGGGAAGGCATTTCCAAATGGTACTAAAAAAGGGTCTTCAGATCGAGGCCTTTTCAAACCCCCGATTGGCCCAACTTGGCTTCCCTAGCCTTTTTTTAAACCACCCCCGCCGGGAAGGGGACCCATTTACATCTTATTTCCCCTCCCCCCGAACAACTGCCCCAAATGGGAGGGGGGGCAGAGGGGCCCGCGACCAAGCTCTGGGGGGCCAAAGTGGCTCGGGATCCCGCGCTCTCCCCCCCATGAACCTCCCTGAGGACGGGTGTTTCCCGGAATTTTTCCTAGAGGAGCCCCCCTTACTGCCCCGGTGGGGACTCGCCCGGCGGGGGGAAGTTTTCCCCCCCTTTCCGTTTTCCCCGGTGGGGCACCAAACCCCCCCCCCGGGGGTTATGATGCCAAAGGTCCCCGTCTTTGCTCCCTTTGATGTTACATGGTTTCCCCCCTTATACATTTGGCTCAAAAGGCGGCCTGGTTTTTATCTTTATGATTAGGGCTTTATCAGGCGAAATATTGTAATTGGTCGAGGAGTCTTCTGATGTTCCGAGCTTTCCCACATTCCCCATAGGCGGGGAAATCCTGCTTTGATTTTACCTAACTTGGGGAAAGGGTCTAATTTTTTTGTTACTTTTCTTGTTTTTGTTAACGCGCAGGAAATTAAAACGCCCGCTTTTTTGGGTTTTTTGTGTCTTGTGTCTTTCTTGTCTGAGTGTGTGTGGGTGTGGTTTTTTTTTTTTTCTTTTCTCCTTTTTTCCCTTTTTCCTCCTCCCGCCCTTTCCCTTTTTTTCCCCCTTTCCCTTTTTCTTGGGAGCAGTGGTTCCCGGGGTTTGGAGGGCCCTTTTCACCGGCCTTGGGCGGATTGGGAAATCTCCATTCCAAATTCGGGCTAGGGTGGGGTCTCCCGCATCGCCTCCCTTTTTTGTGAGGGTCTGGAAACACGCCCGAGAAATGGGGGCAGGTTCTCTACCAATTTTTATTCGTGCCAGGGTCCCAAATTTTATGCCCCCCAAAAAGCCCATTTTAAGGTTTGGGACCCTTTCCCCCAAAAATCAAAAGTAAATTCTTTCTTTTGTGGGACTTTTTCTAATTTTTCACGAGTCCCCGGGCCAGGGAGTTTTTCCTTAAACGATTCATCGGGCCTTTACCCATCAGGGCGGGCCTGGTTCTATTGACCCCGGGGGCCCGTTACCTTCCTTGACTCTTTCCAAACAATGGGCCAAACCCGTTTAAAATATCATAAATTGGGGTATCTCCGAAAGTGGGGCCCGGCAGGTTTCTTTTGCGCCCGACCCACATTTCCCTCCCGTTGGTTCAGGGGGGCAGTGATATTAATTTGGGGGGGGGTTTTTTAAAGTTTACGCTGGGGGGCCCCCTTTGGATAACTCCTCTGGGGAATTTGCTTTTGCATACCCCTGCTATTAAGAAGGTGGGGAAAAAAGCCCTCTCCTTTCCCGCTCTGTGACATCTTGGGGGATCCCTGCCACCCCTCTGATAGGGACTAATCCTTTTTCTCTCCTCCCCCCGGGGCCTTTTTAGTCGTTTTGACCCATATAAAGGGGTTTTGCACTCTGCCCCCCTTGGGCGGTCCCCCTTTCCTCAATTTTGGGGAAATTTCTTTTTGGTCGGGCCATTCCCCGGTGTTTTGTACTCTGGGGACTCCCAACCCCATGTGTGAAGGTTTTGGGAATTTTGGGAAACTAAAAGAGTTCTCCTTCTGGGAAAATTTTTATGTCGGGTGATATTTGGGGGCCGGTCTCCCAGTTCCCGTCGCTCCACCCTCTGACCCCACTTCAAAAAAACAAAACCCAAAGGGGGGCCCCTTTAAATTCGTGCTTCGGGGCACCTCCCCTTTTTAAAAATGGGGCCGGCCCTTAAAAAAGGCGCAGAGCGGGGCCCTCCAAAAAGCCCTTTCTAAGGTTCCCCCCCGCCTGGAGGCTGTGCAAAAAGGTTGGGCCCCTTTCCCATTTCAGTCCTTTTTGAAAACTGCTTGGGCGGCACTCGGGGGACGACCCTTCCCCGGAGAATTTTTTGGGTCTGTTTTATCCAAAAAAAGCCGCAGTTCATTTTTTGAATACAGCAACAAAATTTTGGGAGGATTTTGGGCCCGGGGAGCCACAGCATGGCCCAAATCCCATAACCCTTTATCAAAATACCCCGCTGCTTTTGGGTTTATCACACTGAGGAACATTGCCCCAAAATTTTCATTCGTTCTATTCCCAAAATTTTATAAACCCTTTCCCCCCCCTTCCCCGCCCTATCCGCAAAGGGGGTTTTGTTGTTCCCCCCACCCCCCCACCCCCCCCCCCCCCCAACCCCCCCCCCCCAAAAAAAAGGGTTGGTAAAAAAAAATTGAGGGGCCCGGGGGAACCAAATTTGTCTGACGGAGTTGCAGTCGGTCATTAAGGATCTTTTTCCCGGTTTGGGAAAAAACCCAAAGGGGCCAAGTTTTTTTTTTTTTCGGGGCAATTTTTTAAAACCCTTCCCGGGGGTTTTCTCAGCCCGGGGGCTTTTTTAATCCTTCAATCCCTCTCACTGGGCACCCACTTTCCCCCCTCAGACTACGCAGGCAAAAGTTCTATTATTTCCCAAACCCGGGAGGGACCCCCAATGTGGGAGCAGTTACCGGCCTATCTCCCCGTTAAATGTCCGACCTGAAAAAAAAAACCCCAAAAAGTTAGCCAACAGGGTTTAAACCCCCTCCTAACCTCGATAATCCACCCCGAAACCGGGTTTTTTGGGGTTTGTCCCGGGCAGGGAGGCGCGCGATAAACCTGAAAACTTTGGGTATTTTTCCACCATCTCCCATCATTTGGTTCCCCCTGGGTGGGGTTGTCGCTGGAAAGCAGAGAAGGGGTTCGAAACCCTATTTCGTGGCCTTCTCTGCACCCGACCCCCAAACCACCCCGGGGGGCCTTTTCCCTAATTTTTTGGCTAGGGGTTGCTGTCTGTATTTGGGCCCCCTGCTCCGCTCAAGGTAAAAAGGCACCCCTGTCTGCCCCCTTTTTCCCTTTTTAAATGGGGGCTAGGGAGGGCTTTTTCCTTTGTCCCCGGGTTTTAAAACCCCTTCTAGTAATGGAGGTTTTTTTGGGCCATCAGATCTAACCCGGACTTAAAGGGGTTTACCATTGGAAACCCCGGGGGGGATAAATGCTCGGGGTTTGCCCATGACCCTTTTTTTTTATGTTTCAAACCCTCACATTTCCCTTCCAGCTCTGATGGCTGTAATTAGAGATGGGCGAATTGATTTTTTTAAAGAAGTGGAATTCGTTTTGAATTTTTTGGAAAATTCGGTTTTGGGAACCCAAGTCGAATTTTGGGGGGGAAATTCGGGTTTTAACGAAGTGTGGGTTTTGATTATAAATGGCTGCGAGCCCATGGCGCCCACATGGGGCCAAAAACAAATCTGGGAGGAAAAAAGGGTTTGCCTGCATACATGGCAGAGATGAAGCCCCTTTAGAGACCGGCGGGAATTTTGTGGGCGTCCCCCGCACTATTTAAGGGCCGAGCGCGCCGCTGGGAGCTCACACTCCTCTCAATGTTTCTGACAGGGGAAGGGTGCTGCTGCGGGTGATAGCGCTTTCCCGAAAACTA